>SHCU01000288.1:113007-145751 GCA_004307685.1 Ceratina australensis | reverse complement strand
AAATCGAAATTCTTTGCGCTGTCATTTCGTCTTTGAAATTAAATATTGAGATACAAATTATACTCGATTTTTCTCTGTTCAAACGTTGCCACAGATTTAACTGGAAAGTGATACTTGTCAAATTGCAAATTCGACTGAACAGTATTCCGCGTGATCTAGGCTGTAATCAATCGGGTTTGAACGGGAAGGAGACCGTGGTTCTCCTATGAGAATTCAATAAATAATTGCCCTTTTAATACCTAACCAGCGGCAATTTGCGCGATACCCCCGGTAATTAAGGTTTAAAGACCTAACGTAAACGGCCGCTGTGTTATTAATAGGTATTGCTACTCTGACCGCCGTTAATTCACATCCGGTCGATCTGAATGCTTACCGATCGCGCACGAGCGCTCGTGAAATACGCGCTTCTGCATGCGGTTTGTCGTGACCCTGCAGATACGCGGGTGCATAGCAATATTTACCAGCGTGCGGTGATGCGCGTCGGTACTGTTCGCGAAATAATAATTAATAGCAGACGGCGGCGAGGCACAGCGCCTCTCTTTTCGACGAATTATTCCGGTCGTTCATTAAAGAGATCGTTCTCTCGCGTGAAACAAGTGTTTTAGGCTACCCAATTTGCGACGCTCGATGAAATTTGATTGCCGTCAAATTTGAACAACGTACGTTGCAAGAATATGTTACGTGCAAATATAATGAGAATTAATTGTTGACGTTCGAGCTGTGGTAGAACAGACGAGATTTATAGATCAGACTAGAAGGCAAAATAAAAGATGAAGGCGACGGGTAAGTTAGTAAGTTTTACATTGTCCCTTTCAGTGTTCTAATATTGATTTACTGCCACACCTGCCAATCTTGTATTATAGTTTAAAACTCGCCCCAGGTGAGTAATGTATAGATTCCTTGTAGAAAGACTCGGAAGCCATGGGGCTCAATTTTTCATGACCAACCACTGTGCCGACTCTAAAACGTTCTATATTTTACACGTGAAAAGTACGAGCCTCTGTTATTTAAATCAATAATTTTGCACCTCGGATTTGACTTTACCATACCGACTGCATAATTAAACTGAATTGAAATAAAATATTTATCGCACACTCGTCTCTAATAATAATTTCAATAATTCAATGAAATATCGAATATATTCAAAGTTAATTTTTTATAAAACATGCAAATTCTTTCGTTTTTCAAGCCAGGATTTACATGTTTAAGTTATCAACCATTCCGTTGGACTATATGAATAAATGCTTCGTTCGTTTCAATCAAGCTTGACTTTCGTAAAGTAAAATTGCGAAATTATGTAACACTGGAATCGATATTATTATCGTGTCTTAACGTGAATACTTAGGTCCCGGCATATTCATTCGGGTCAACGCGGTTCGTTCTTTATCGAGATTACGAATCGGGTCGAGCAGAGTGGGTAGGTGCAGCCAGGTTTTCAAAAGTTCAAGCGATCGTGCAACGTCATGGAAATGTATGTTCGGTCGCCAAATGCAAGCTGATGAGCGTGCAACGGATCTCGCGTCGAATCTCGCAGGAATTATTCGAATAGAAAATGATAACGTCGCGCGCGCGCTGTTACATTAACGCTAATTGTCCGGCTGTTAGCACACGATAACATTGTGTACGATTCGTCTACTGTAATTTAATATTCCCGACGAAGTTTAAATACACGCTTTCATCTCTGTCCGATAAAAATTACAAACAATAGAAAAAATGCGTCGTTAGTTTACACGATCTTATCTTTCATCGATTTCGTACTCCAATCGATAAATTGAATTGAGACCTGTTCACAGAAACTCATTCCGCGTGCACGCCGGATTGACCGTTTTCAAAAGTGAGCGAGGGGCGATCTTTAGAAATTCGAATTCGTACATTCGTGCTCGCCGAGGGGTGAAAGGAGGGCGAGGATAGGGGCTGAACGACGAGAAGGATTACTATCGCGGCGCGGGGTAAGGGAGACCGGGTGGCAGAGAAGCCATGAAACGGAACGTAGGAACCAATTTCAGAGAAGTGGCTACCGGCTAATGGCAATTAGGGGTTGTACGAGTGGCTGGTTGCGGCGGCGCATAAGCGTGCGCTGGAATTTACGAGGCAGACCGCGCGATGGGCAACGTAGTATTATGGATCGCGCTAGACATAACTGGGCCCTTTGTTTTTGATCGATCATTATTAATAAAATACCTAAATAAAGTAGGTACTGTTAATCAGCTCCCATGAGAAGCTTAAGATACCTTCAGCGAAATGTTTCATTCAAGTATTATACACGCGATGAAAGTGTAACATGAATACATTTTGAAAAGAGTGCGTTTATTCAATCACGGAATTCATTCAGATAAATTATTCAATAAAATTAATAATAAATGTTGGAAGATGGAATATGTCGAAAAAATATTGCAGATTGTTAATCGCAGAGTATTGTGATTTTGAAGTTGGCGGCGAATCAGTGGGATGATCAGTTAACGCAAATGCGATGTATATAGCTTGTTGCCGTCGCACATGCCTTACGACCGCATGATTAAGGCGGTCCAATGTTGCGTGCAATAATTGCGATCAATAGACGTCCCAAGATTTATCGTTGATGGAAATGGTCAGCCGGTACGGTACACATATGCATTTACGGTGACATATGTATACGCTCCGGCCTATGAATTTCCGTGTGCGACACACCAGCGTTGACGTTAATAGGAAATTCAATATTCTCTATCGTTCGTCGTACAAAATTGATGTAAGTAACTCTAACGATTATACCCATGTCCACGTAAAATTGATATAGAAAAATATGAATAGCGGAATTATTATTTAAGACACGTTGAATTTTATATTTAACGAAATGATTCAAGTTTTTAAGAACAGGAACTGAATTTATCGAATCACCGCGCGATATCACTTCTCACAATTTATAGTGTGTTATGAAGGCTCAAGCTCAAGCGGTGAAACTTGTTACGAGGATTAAAACTTGAAGTACACGAACTTTTATGCTCTCTAAACGAACTTGTTCTTTGATAATTACTTAAGTGATCAAAGGAGATTAACATTATGCTGCGGATAGATGTAACTTTGAAGAATCTTAAGCTCAGGTCGTGTTATTAATAATTGGCACTTATCTAAAACTACCATTAAGCGATTTAGTAGTAATTGATCAGCAACTTTTGATCGTTCGATCATATTACTGTACTCTTTGTCATACTGCATATAAATAAAAAGGGTGGTGTCATTGCATTCAATTCTAAGGTGCTCGTTTTCACTTTGAAACAGAGCATCTCTTCAATCGTTTGTGCAGACTGCAGTGAATACGGTGGCTTGGGGGTCTAAGAAATTGAGTAATTGAGATTTATCGGCGTACTGCGTCGACACGATTTCAAGAGGTTCTTGCCGAGTGTAATGCGGCCTTCTCCCCGAGTATCTCCTGCTCGTTTACGCGTCCGTAAACGTCTCGAAAGAGTCTTCTTAACCCTGAGTAACGTAATACTCTCTCGCGAAACGTACGCAGTTTTCAGGTTTCTCTTTCATCACTCTATTTACCAAGTTCATCTGTTCAGAGAATCAGTAAATTAATGGAGTAACAGGATAAATTAAAAAAGTTAATTAAACTCATCTATATAAATCTACGAAAGCACTAGGACTACTAGATATTTTTAACTTTATCTTGTTACCAAGTACATCTTTTTAAGGATCAGTAAATTAATGGAGTTACAGGATAAATTGAAAAAAATTAATTAAACTCTCTTATGTAAATCTAAGAAACCACTAGGACTACTAGATAATTTTAAGTTTACCTTGTTACCAAGTACATCTGTTTAAAGAATCAGTAAATTAATGGTGTAACACGATAAATTAAAAAAATTAATTAAACTCTCTTATGTAAATCTAAGAAACCACTAGGACTACTAGATAATTTTAACTTTATCTTGTTGACATATTCTATGCAAAGTATTCCGGCGAACAGGTTACAGGGGCTTTAAGGAATCCCCATATTCCCATTCACTCACCGCGTCTCACCGGTGCCAGCGAAAATTAGACATTCCCGTCTCATCGTCCTCCCGGATTCGTTCGCGTTATCCGAACGTGTGGAAGCGCGACGAAAATGGAAGCTAGACGCTTCGCCGGAATAATTTGCAGTTTTCACGAACGACAGAGCGAACAGGATAAGTTCGGAAGTGGCGGTGCTCGCATAAGTTAGTTAAAGTTAAGTCGTTCCCGCCAAGAATTTGTTTTTGCAACTAGGTGAGACTCGGTTATATTAACGCGACTTAGAAGCAGTCGCGATCAGTAAAGAATTTTTTCCACATTTTATATTCATCGTCTCTTGTTTATATCGGCCGATGCATACTCGTTACAACTTGGAATGGAATTTTTGCGTCGCACTGCGTAGAAACGGGTAAAACCTGGGAAATCCATAATGATAAAGGTTCAAGCGTAAAATTATTTGCTGTAATGACTTTTGTGCGTAAATATCTTCGAGTAAATTCAGAACTTACTAAACCCAGAGGTAACCTCATACTGGATTGGGCATTCTGTTAAAAGTAGCAAAGTTTAACTGAATTTCGGAAAGGGCGAAGTTTTCTTGTTAGAGAGAAACACTTTAATAATGTACTAAAATTCATTTCGGTCGCACCGAGGTGTAATCACTTCTTCGATAGTAGCTGATAAAAATAAAATCAGTACTTTTAATAAATCCGTATCAATTTTCTTTAATCCGCTAAATTAACTGTTCTATTAATTCCAGTAAAACCGCTGGTCGTGCATATTTTGACCAAAGAGCCTCGAGTGTCCGCCGGCAAGAAGTACGAGGTCGAATGCAGAACGTCTGGTTCGAGACCGGAGGCGGTAATTACATGGTGGAAGGCGAATAAGCAGATAGAGACAGTAGCTCAGCACGTAAGTTTTTATCGAATACGAACAATTTCCGCGGACGCCGATAGTAACCGGGTGAAACGCGTTCATTTCGTAAAACAATTATTATCAAGGGAATATTGACCGGCGGCAACGGAAATTGATTCGTTCTTTATTCGCGGCGTAATTTTATCGGTCGCTCGCATCGCCCGAAGGAACCGGCGTTGTTATTAAAAACAACGCGAAACGTAATTCGCGATAATTAAAATCGTTGCGCCGCCAATGATTAAAATTTCGCGAAATAGGTAGCGCGCGTCGTTTTGTCTTTTAATACCATTTCCTTCCCCATGCCCCCAAACGCTCTGATTGGGTGCTATTCTCCCGCTCGTGAAAATTGTTTATCCCCGGGAATACCGTAGGTATTTTGTTTATTCCCGTAAAGTCGGTTCGTAAAATAAAACCGCGTACCGTCCGCCTTTTAGGCATGGTTCGCGGCCGAAATAACAACGCCGTCTACGACTTCACGTTAATTATACAATCGCACGATTATACCTCGTAAACGAGGAATCGATGGTAACCGGTAACGTTGCTCTAGAAATAAGCTTCGGCAGCATCCGGGATGCAAATCGGGGTAGAAGAACGCATAAAAGGAGAACCGTGCAATCGTTCGTCGACGCAGCGAATCGACCGGCGTTAGCGTTCCGACGAGCAGCAGAGTTATGTGTCAGCGGCGGGGTTTCTAAGAGAGAATTTCCGAAACCGGTCGGCAAGTTTTCGTAATTCGGTACGATTTGTCGGAAAGTTACGGCGGATGAAGTTGGTTCCGTTTTCCTCGGCAACGAGTTCGCTTCTTTTCCGATTCGGTTGACTTGAATCAACACCTGCCCTCGCGGCTGAACGTGTACAAAGAAGTTGGAGCTCTCCCGGATATTTTCCACTCCCCCCGGTGGGTCGTATCATAAAACGCGGGCGTATCAATCATCCCGGGAGAAACGAACAGACAAATTACCGCGCGCCTCGATCGGAGCTGTCAGGTTCTATTATCACGGGGGAAAGATTCGATTTGTTTTCGCGGAACAGATTCACCGGAATTTCTGCGCGGATAAGTTTCCATGTCCGCGCGTATCCGAGGTAGGCCAGGCGGCAGCGGTACGGGCCAGATCGCGCGCAATCGTCCCACAGGATACGCACGTATCGAGCGCTCGCCCGTCCGGAGAGCTTTATCGGGAAATTCGATCGCCTCGCCAACGAGGCTAACGGCTATGGTACGCGATCGAGCTTACGCCGGAGAAATGAGAGAGGAACCGTCAGCAGCGTGGCGCGAATGAGACCAAAAACGAGGAAAAATAAACGGAGAGTGACGTCGGACGGGACGAGGACGGGAGAAAAATGGAAAGAGGGAATATCGCGAGCCGATGCGACGCCACATTCATCCTGACGAACCGTTACCTCCATTCATCGTCGTTCGCGATACTGAGGCCTGCGACCTTTCTCGATATGCATGCCTGGTGGCGCTATCATTAAAATGACACCGTGGGTAACCTTCCGGTTACGGCGCGATATACGTAAGGGAAACAGAAAATCCGGCTGTTGAACCATTCAGTTCGGCTTACAGTCGCCTCCATTTACCCGCGACTGTATCGTAAATCCACCGAAAAATCGTTAATCCGTTTCGCGAGCCCTGGCCCTCCCCTCATCCCGGTTCGCCGCTCCCCGACGACCCGCGCCCGCATTGAATGGAGTTTCATATTAAACCGGTGACAAATCGTTCCGACGTTAACGCTGCATAAAGGCTATTATTAGGTCGGCGCGTGCGAAATATTTTTCCCGGAATTTCTGAATTTCCCGGCTCGGAATCGTCTGTCAAATTTTATCCTGTCGTCGATAATCGGTCAACCGTAGCGAAAATTAAGTAACCCGATGCGACGTCCGTGTATTAAAGGTCAGCTGAGTTTAATAGAGATTGCGCTAATACATCACGACTGTATTATCAAACATTTTCATACGACATGTTCACGGTACAAATGCGAGGGGATCGAACGGATTAAATTAAACGAATACGTGTAATGTGATGTTCGAATAAATTTTTGTTCACAGTATCCGTTGGAGAACAACCAGAGCCTGAGCGTCCTGAGTTTCACGCCAACCATAGAGGACGACGGCAAGTATCTGACTTGTCGGGCGAAGAATCCTGTTATTCCTGACAGCGCGTTGGAGGACAAGTGGAGGCTGGACGTGCAATATCCGCCAGTGGTGACTCTTAAGATGGGCAAGAGTTTGAAACCGGATGATATTAAAGAAGGCGACGACGTCTATTTCGATTGCATAGTCAAGGCTAATCCGAAAGTTTACAAGCTGACCTGGTTCAAGGATGTAAGTCGCGTAACATATCTTGAACCTCTATTTTTATTTTCCTCGTAGAAAAAATTTGTTGCGCGATGAAGAAATAGTTAAAAGTGGAACTGTGTGTCTCAGGGAAAAGGGTTGAAGCATAACCCCGCGGCAGGTATCGTCCTCACCGATCAGTCCCTCATCCTTCGACGAATAACCCGACACTCGGCGGGTAATTACAGTTGTCTTGCTGTCAACAACGAAGGGAAAACTACCAGCAACCCGGTGAACCTCAAAATAATGTGTAAGTCTCAACTAAAATTACCATTGCATGTATATTTAAACGATGCTTCACAAATGTAGTTTTAAATGTCTGTTTGCTGGAGTGAGAGTAATCGGTTTGCAATTACATTCGCGTATTATCAAACTTCCCGGTACGATTAGAATTTAAATGAGACAATATTGCGAGTAAAATTTCGAGCAAAACAACAACGTTCTCCGGGTAGCGGGGTGCACAAGTAGCGTTCTTCCGTTGACTCGATCCCGAGAGTCCGCCGCTCATTAATCACGGGAACAACGGAAAAGGTCACGAATACAATTGCGGCCTGAGCTTGATATTCTCAGTCCGATTCTCTAATTTGCCAGTTCTCGCCTCGGCTCCCCCGATAATTACTTAATCAATGGCAAGCAACGGGCGAGAACGCGTTCGCCGGGATTCGGAGGAGAGTCGGAAAGGATCTTTCGTCGTTCCTCGGCTGGAGAGCCGGTCGAGGAAGGTACGGGAGGGAACGCGAGACGGGAGCGGAGCGGGCGGGAAGATAGTTTTCTGTAAAACACATAGCGCGAGTTATTCTATTAGAATGGTCGGCGGCGGTAGCCTGGCGTATCTGCATCTTGTAAATGACCTAAGAGGGAAGGAAGGACTGCGATGCATATTCAGTGTATGTAAAGCGTAACTGAATATTCATGTGTGGGTGAACGCAGTCTGGCAATGTGCTAACCCAACCCGGCGATGCGATGGGCCCCGGAACGCGAAGCTAAAAGGGAACCGCGAATCCATCCCAGTGTTTTAACCTCCTCTGTCATACGACCGGGCCGGCGTTGGTCCACTGACATTGATCCCGAAGAGGAGTCGTACCGCCAAAGTCGTGTCGCAGATTGAATCGTGTCTCTTGATTAACGGCGCATCTTGATACCGCAATCAATTTCGTAGTTTCAACCGAGTGTCGTTTTGCAATATCATCTCTGAATACGTACGAGCAATGAAAATCGGAATTTTAATTTTAACGCGATTCAACGGAATTTACTTGACCCGCTTTTATCCCCGTATCGCTAAGAGATGAAATTAATCTAGGGTGACACCTCGTAGTACATAATTTCACGCGTGTAGTATAACAAGATTCATATTTCAGTTAGATTTGAAAGCAAACTGCAGTATCGCAAAACGTTGCGCTCCATCTGGTACCTAAGCTTCTACTACAAGGACCCGTTTAGTATAATTTATTCTCCTAATAGCTCGACAGGCAAATTCCACATAATGTACAGCCTTCGTACACTCGTGAGCCTTAGCGCGCGGCCGTATTCGTAAGACAGCGTTACACGCGTCCCGATTAACATCAAGCGGCTGGTAATGCGTACTAATCAGTAGCCGTGCCGCACTGTGCGTTTCACTCGACAAATGCACTCCCGGCAACGCGCCGCCTATATGCATCCACCCACGTATGCGCGCCGGGTATCGTCGACTTCTCGTATTAGTAATTAATTCGGCAGTGCATCAAATGCATCAGATTGAAACCGAGCACGTCTGGTGATTCCGTAGTTCCGTCGTAAATCATCGCCGCCATTCGGAATTTCCGTATGCCGCAGCCTATTGCAAATACCGATGTCAAGAGAATTTCCTATTAGGCGATCGATCGAACGCTCCCCCCTTTCGGCTCTCCTTTCTCCCCCGGTTGAATGGTGTCGGGCTTCTTCTTCCGTTTCACGCGCGTCCCACATCTCGCATTTAGATAAACGCTCTCCCGTGTGCCATCGTCTCCGTTCGCCTTTCACATTGATCTACCGATTTCTTCCATCCGAGAGAAATACGTCGACACCGGTTCAGTTTCCCCCAACGGCTTCAAGTAATTCTATTCTTCTCGCTAAGAAGTAACGATTATCTATTAAATAATTTCAACGTGTTCAGACATTTATTTCTTAAAACAATTTCAAGTGTAGAAAAATGTTGGCTTCAACAATTTAAGGAACGGTACTTAGATAATAGATAGTCGTTTACATAAAGCGAACGGTATTAGGAGGAGGAAAATAGAATCGGTACGATTAAACAGCGGAGGCGGGGGCGAAGTAGTACAGCTCGAGCATTTCCGAGGCATCGACGTTTGCGACCCAATTAAACGGATCTAAGAGAGGTAACGATGACTAATTCGCTCGAAAACAATTAATTTTCAACGGGGGATACGTGCTCGAGCGATAAGTGATTACCTCAGCGAGTGTCAAGTCGTACTCGAGTCGGTTAAATTGCGACTGTATATACGATATCTGCACAAATGCCTCGGGAACATCGAAGCATACCTACACAGCTGCAGCCGGCTGCACTGTTCAACTTAGCCCCGTATTAGGTCAATTGGATCCGGATCGCTGTTGCAGTTTGTTACATCCTCTACGGCTTCGGGACTCGCGATACACGTTCGATTTCGATTCTATTTAAACGCAATTTTACATTGTTTCGCTATGGACAATACGTTGTTCTGATAAATCGTGCTGTTTTAGGTAAACGATCAATTTTTTTGACAATTTAAAAGAAAAAAACACAAATACATTCTATTCTTCTGTTGCACGTAAATCGTCTGAATTTTCGTGTCATTCTAATAAGGAGAAACGTGACGTTCATTACTCGCAGACACGCCGGTTTGCAAGGAGGGACGAAGCGAGGTGGTGGTCGGCGCACTGAAACAGGAAACCGTATCGTTGGTTTGTTCCGTCGAGAGTCATCCGGCGCCGTTGACTTTCCACTGGACATTCAATAATTCCGGCGAGCTGGTCGAGGTCTCTCATTCTCGTTACTCTCACGTGCCAGCGGCCGCCGGGACGCCGTCCGTCGCCGAAAGCCTGAAGGAGTACCAACAATTCCACGGGTCCAGGCTGAACTACACGCCCGCAACGGAAATGGACTACGGCACGGTGGCGTGCTGGGCGAGCAACCAGGTTGGCAAGCAACGGGCACCGTGCCTCTTTCAGGTAAAATGCATTGCTACCATTTCTCCTCTACCGCCGCTCCGTGGCAGCTCGCAATTTTCGGAATCGTTGAACTTGGGATATCACTTACAATATGTTAATTTGTAGTTGTACCTCGGGTTGCACAAGTATTTTGAGAAATAGAGGGAACACGGCTCTTTGCGAGGATATTGCACCGTTTAAAAGAAACAGCGGTACCTTCTTTTTGCGCGGGCTTAATTAAATCCAGGCGGTGTTTCAACAATTATTGTTTAATTAACAGAGTCAGAGCAATTAACGACGCTTTCGATCTAGTATAATTTTAAACTCTTTCGTACTGTTTGGAATATTATATAAATGGTTAACGATTTCACATATTTTATTTTGAATTGCACTAACTCGTATGACGTACATTAAAAAATATTTTTCTCTAGTAAGCTTTTTCTGTCCTTTTAGGGACAGTGGTTTTATGCTTTTCTTTTTATATCTAGCGCTCCGTAGTCAATACGGGGACACGGTAAAAAATTCGACTTTGAGTTTTCGACGAACTTGCACGTTTGAACATAGTACACGATTTGACCATTTTCGCAGCGATGTCCGGGGTGCAGTCGTGTGCGCGTGATCTGCAATATTTTCTGAACGGACAAATGGAACCCAATACTGGATTTTGCCTTCGCTAACAGAAAACCAGTATTGCGTTTCCTCAGCAGAGTCACTATAAGTTTATTAACTTCAATTTTCGTAACTCCATTTTTGATGTTCAGCTGTATCTACAGCTAATGCAGTCGAAGAATAAATAAATGAATTCTTCGGTTCACGCGCGAATATTACACTGGTCGAAACGTAAAACATACTGATCAATCGGAGATCGAAATGCGTGTGTAAATTTCTTTGAAGTATAATCCTCGTCGTTAACATCCAAATGATCGACTGATCGAAATTGTCAATCAGATTAGCTCAATTAATCACTGATAGAATATCCGATTCTCCGTGACGTGCGATCGATGGCGTGAATAGGGAAATAAAACGAAATCGATTGGTACGAATCTTGGAAGACAGATCCGTTTATGGATGAAAAATCAGCGGCAATTGGTTCGATTAGAGAGAACGCGGTCGCCACTTTGCCGATACGATATTCGAAAGAGACGAGCGTCATCGCGGATTGCACGTGCTAACATAGAATTGCTTTTAATACCTTGAAATCGAATTTCTTCGAAAATGGAAAATGTTCAACCGAGTCGACGAACATCGACTATCGCGTGTCGCGCTGATGGTAACTGTATGTTATCAGTGCATTATGCAAACGAATAGAAGCTGCGGAATATTTTTCTACAGAATATATCGTACGCGTGTATCGTCGACGAAAATCGAACCGAGGAATAAAAAATAAAATCCTGTTTTATAAGAAACATTTCCTCAAGTAATTAATCAAGTTCACGTTTTTCAGGTGATAGCCGCGGGACGCCCGTACGCTCTGCACAATTGCACGACCACGGAGATGTCAGCGCCACTGGAGTCGGACGCTGATTTAAACGCGAAGTCCGGAACTGGATTGATAGTGAGATGCTTGGAGGGTTACGACGGTGGCCTACCGATCTATAGCTACCAGCTGGAGGTGGTCGCGGACGAGGACGGCGGTCCGGTTTTGCTGAACAAAACTGTGCCGGCTGGCCAGAACGGGCCGACTTTCGAAGTGGCAGGCCTAACGACAGGAAGGAGTTATCGACTTTTTCTGTACGCGATTAACGCCAAGGGGAGGAGCGAGCCTGCCATCCTCGAGCCAGTGACCCTGAAGGGTGTCGCCATGTACACGACCGGTGAGTGCATTGACTTTCTAATACCTGCCGTGTTGCGTTTGGTTCAACCCCGTTTGACAGACGTCAAATTACCATCGCGACAAGAAATTATTACCCGCGTTAATTAACGTTTCCGTTTCGCTGCTCGGCACGACCCGCAACGCTTTGAGTCACGATGCAATAACGTGACGTGTTTCACCTATTAAACATATACAAATTACTGATAATCATCTGGTACATTTACACAGATATTTATTAAAATTCCAGTAGAATTTTTACACGGGATAAGATCAGATAAGAGGCATTCGATTATAGCAGCAATAAGTATGAAACTGTAATAAACGGCGTTAAGATTGTTGCGGCTACACGTGTGGAATAATAGGAGTCTTATTTAAATCTTAAACGCTGCCCGATCGATGCTACAATTACTCTCGTTATTTTCGCTTCGAGTATTAATCGCAACAACTGGCAATCACGCGATCACTTGAAACAGAAACAATTAAACGAGAGATGTTCCTCGACGATAAGCGATAAAGGATGCAATTACTGCTTGTTCGATTGTTACTTCGATAATGGTTGATGTATAGGGTAACTCTGTGACAGTTGCGCCTGTAATTACAGGTATGCGATGCATCTCGAAACTGTATACGAGCTCGCATTTTCTTTCTTCTCCCGGGCCACTTTTTAATTAAACTGCGAACGTGACGTGCGTTCAGATTGTTCAAGTAGATGTTCAATTAATCGTTGCAAATCTGTTTGACATGTTCTCGACAGTAGTTAAATCTTAACAATATATATTTTCGCAGTTATCGATACACGTATCCATGAATTGTGGGAATAATTATAAATTAATACCGGCTTGAGAGCGGAGAGAATGTAATCGAAATTAGAACCTCCGTTCTGCTATTCGATTGAAACGGGCGAAGTTATTTACATTATCGAGTTCAGCAAAGTGTCAGAAGTTTTCTCGTTAACGGCTATGATTATTTTCGCATTATCTATGAGAAAGAAACGGAAGGCAAAGAAAAAAGGAGCTCGCCGGCTTATAGCTCTTCACGGGGTGAAGTTCCCGGTGTAGACAAAACGAGAAAGAAAAAAGTGGGACAGTGCATCCGGTAAATTTTAAATCTCGGCCACTGAGACTGCTTTTCGAGTTATGTCACGGTGCGATCAACGGCGAGGTGGATAATTGAGACGGATTATAAATTGGAAGATATAATTGGGAACGATACTCCTTTATCGAGTATCGGAGCTTGGGTATACTTTTCGGAATCTTATTTCTCGCTGAAGATAACATCGTTATCGATATTCTTTCTTCTTAGCATTCGTTAAACAACGGCTATATCGTTTTATTCTCGAACTTGTCCGTACAAAATACCAGTACAAAATCTCTCAAAAGTTTACGTCCCTTAAATATCGAAAGAAAAATCGCACGCCGATATCTGTACGACCAATATCTGGTGACACTATCCGCTGTGATCTTTATTCAACGTATGAAAAAAAAAGAAGCAAAAATACAAATCCATGTGACACCGGATTAGCCTGTGTGTTCAGCATTAATCAAATCGGTGACGTTCGCAAATGTCAGATCCCGTTCGCTTTTTAATACGTAGCATGCGCGGCATCGAGCATTTATGGATCTTGGTATAATTCATGAACGCTGATGGTAGCGTTTGAAAAACGACTGGTAACGATATTTAAAAAAACCCTACGGGGTGCGCTGCAAACAATTTGTCTTCATTACACGCTCGGCCTGAAACAATTATTAACGTTGTACACGTGATTTAACCGGACCTATCGTTTCACATCTTCCTAATGGGCAGCGCATATAAAAGCAGCATTTCATTCCAGGATAGACAAAATGATTCCCTTCTATGGAAATAAAACGTCCCCATAATTCCCATTCAATCGCAGAAACCGCTGTTATTTCCCAGTTGTAATTGGTCAAGAGTCGAACAAAGCCGCAGATAGCTGTTTAAAATCGCTCAAAAGTCGCGGCGGTACAAAACGGCGGCACAATGCTCCCTATAAATCCTGCGTGGCCGTTATTCACTCGGCTTGCCGAAACTGACNAAAAAAAAAAAAAAAAAAACGCGCGGAGTCACAGTGGTAACAGCCGCCGACGCAACTCGGCCGGCGACGACTGTGGCCGGTTTCAACCGACAGGGTGGTTTTTGAAAAATGACTGACGGGCAGCCCCGGAAAAACGCTGAAGCCCCGCTTTTCACGGTCCATTAGCGATGCCCGCGTGCACGTTACTCCTATTATCTCCAGCGATAGGGACACGCGGCAATGCCGGATATGATCGCAATCGCGCGAATAGTCCGGCCGGCCGGTATTGCAATTAGTCGGTCAACCGCCCCCTCAAACTCGCCGCGTCGCGGAGCTACGCTCGTCCATGGGCCCCATAAGGGAACTGCTCTGACTGCGGTCTGGCTCGTTGCTGGCTTTCGCGCCTGCCCGTCGAAGGTGAGAGACAAGAGGGTTCGAACAGCTGAACGCAGCAGAACGCGACCGCAGGTATCGGGCTCTGCGGACCTTGCAATTAACAAAACAGATTAAACTCAATCAACGAACACGTATGCCGTGCCTACGGATCCGTGCGTCCGGCTCGTTTCGTCGGATTTTCGTTCGCTCTTCCGTGATGCTTTCTGCGGACGCTGCCCTTTCTCCCCGGCCCGGGTGGCCCTCCCCTCTGCCCCGTGACAAATACCGGCGCTTCTTTCTCCGATCGATACGGCACATCCGTTTGTGCCGTGGCCACGATCCCTGCCCGAATTAGTTTCAAATGGCAGGGCACCCCTGACCCGGCAAGAAAGGAGCCTCCTACGTGGAAGTTGTAGTAAATGCTATCCTGTCACGATGACAGCTCGATCAAGCGATTGATGCGACGGATTGGATGATTGAAGAGAGCTATAAATAGGATTTCGCAGAATTCATCGGAATTAATCAAATAATATTGTCACGCCGATGGATCCGAACGTTCTCGCTATTCGACTCCCCAATTTTCAATTTTCCGACGAGATCTCTCGAAGAATAATCTTGCCTGATATAAAAGTAGCTTTTTTGCTGTTTCTACCGATTTACGCTGCGTCAAAGCTGATGAGTCGTGTCGCTGCGTAACCGAGCTGTGTCTGTGTGTGCGAGAAATTGCTGCAGTTCCTTTCACAGCGTTATAATCAACTTTACTCGAGCGGTGATACGTAATGGAAAGTCGTAACGGTAACGTACGGTCACAGAGTAACACGTTGGGTTAATTCACTTTGCCGTCGATTTCCATTGGCCGGGTTCTTCGTCCTTCGCCACCCTTGGCCCGTGTGCGCCTCCTTCTCCTAATTCCGACACGCCTGACTTTGCACCCCGGGCCCCTGTCCACGGACGAAGGTGGCGAGCTGCAAATATTGATTTGACGACCGTAAGCCCGCGGGGCTGTGCTGATTTGTCCGAACGGCTCGACTGTACCAGCCAATTTGCGGCCTCTTTGCTTTGTCCCCGTTTGACGGAACGCCATCGGGGTCAGCCTGGCCAAGAAAGTCGCCGCAACCCGAGCCCTTTGTGCGTTGCCTCCTTTCGCGTATTCAGCGCTTCCATTCTGTCTGTACTGCTCCCATTTTTGTCCCGTTCGAATCCCAGTTTAGAATTGTCATCGAGTCGTAAAGAACGTAAATTTCTCGTGTCGTCACCTTTGCCACGGCTCCTCTTAAGAGCACCTAATATATGTACAAAATAAGAAATATACCTAGCGGAGTTTCTTAACAAGTAAAATAGTCTTACGACTCTGATTCACAGCGTACTGGCTCTCAATCGCGGTGTAGCCCATTCAGAGAGAAGTTCGTGGCCTTATAGCAACGTAATTTCCAGGATGAAAGAAACGAATGACAATGTGAATGTGTCCGCGTTCTCCCCCGGCCTCTGACTAGTTTCAAGGTAACGCAGCGACGTAAAACGGCGAGACGCGTTTAGAAAGATGGTGTTGGCCCTCGAGGGCGACGGTACACGGCCAGGTTTCTCAGATACGGCTGGAAAGGAGTTCATTCTCCGTTAGGAACGGCGCGAAGAAAAACGGCGTGACGGTAACAAGGGAATGAACGCGGTGAATGAAACCGGAGCGAGCCGCGAACAGAATCGCCTTTTCCATTTCGCGGTAGCGAGACGCTGAACGGACTACGGCTAATCCATTAGGAAAATTAAGCATAGGACGGACTTTTCCGCGTAGAGTAACATATTCTTTTTGTTGGGTTCGCGACGCGCGCCGGGGGATAAGAAATAAGCACGCCGCTTCTTTAAGCATGCACGATAAGAAAAAGATGGCCGGGAGAAGAAGCGCGTCTACGGGTGTGAGAAAAAACCTACGAGATATCGGAAGTGTGAGGGGTCGAAAAGAGAGTGATAAATAGTTATTCTCTCCCTCCGCGCACCTTCTCGGCCACTCGGCTTTTTTCTTTCATATCCAGTCGAGGAAAGTACACGGAACGTTTTTGGATCGTTTGATAAATGTCCCTTCAGCTAATAAAAAGTTATTTGTGCAATTCCGATTTTGTACACTCCGTTGAACGATTCGTAGAACTGGATAGTTAAATTAGTTAAATTGTTTGTCGGATTAAATTTGATTTGATATTTTCTGATGAATGGGAACAGCTTTGCAACGCCGTTGAAGACAAAATTGTATTTTATTGTCTTTTTTTATTCGTATTGCGCAATCGAAGCTGAACACTCCAATTTGGTATGGAAAACCCTTAGGGCATTACAACCTGGCTGGAAACTCGAAAAATTCATGTTTCTCCAAATTTCAATTTCATGTCCACGTGGAAAATCAATTTATAAAATGTAAAATCTGGCCGTCACATAAATCGAAATAGAGATAAAAGAGGAAGAAGATTTAATAATATGAAATCATATGAATAATGTTCCAGGGATAAAAAAAAGTGTAACTCATTTCGTCACGAACTGCATAAATTTCTTCATAATTTCATTTAATTTTTCCAATAAATTCGAATACCTTGTAACCCTTTCGCGCAACACTTGTTAACTTGTTAGCTCGACTTGTTACTTGAAGATATTCCGGAAAAGTTGTCGAATTCTCGGGACACGGTTTCCAATATCGAAGCAAAAGAAAGTTTCGGATACAAAGTGGTTTCTAAAAAATGGAAGAGTCTCTCACGGTACCCAAAACTCGTTTACAGTTTCGCGCAACTTTTAATTGTTTAAAAATGAACAGAAAATCACTTCCGCCTAAAAACAGGCATCCTTCGGGGATCCAATTCTATCTCCAAGTTCTTCGAAAGCGCTCAAACTTTTAGAAATTGCGTTTAACGAACACTCCTTAAATTATTTTCGAATTAAATCTGCCCCAAAAATAATGTTGTATAAGTTCAAAAAATCTCGCGAGCATTCGTAAAATCGGTAGCATTGAATTGTAAGTTGGTCAGCCAAAAGCTAGGGACAAATTCAATAGCCCCTGGGTTGTTTCCCTGTTATTGACTTAGCGAGATATCGACCTGGACCACGAACTCCTCGACAAGTTTCGACATTTACTCGGATCAACGCAACGCGACGTCTCAATCGTATGCGCGCTGTTGACTGTTCGGTCCGTCCCTCGGAGCAGCAGCAGCAGCTAGCACGCGGATAGTTTCAGAATGCGATTCTTTCGAAATTGATTTCGGGTTTCCGGGAGATTGCTTCGATTTAGAAACGAATTGTCTCGAATGCCGTAAGGTTGCGCCCACCCCTGGTCTGTACACGGTTTCGGCTAGCTTAGAACGCGGAAAAGTTTCGGCTAACTCGACGACTTTAAAACTCCGCGACGTCTTGTTGCGTCCTCTCCTCCCCCTCTATCTCTAACCGATGCTAGAGAACAAACGTGAAATGGAAAAGAAGCTTACCGTAGCACCGCCTTGTCAGGTGAGATTAGGAAGTTGTAAGATCTTATTCCTGACAAAAATGCTAAATCTGATTTCTCAGATTTCCGAGGTTAAAAGTCGTGTCGTTCTTACAGAATCCTCGCAACTTCGTAAAACATTTATTCTTATGCAAACTACAATCGTTTTTATCCGAGAAAGAATCCTATTTTATTTCATTAATACTCAGCCAAGTAATTTGCAATTCGATGTACGTATCCAGGAAAAAAGAAGCACTTTACCAAAATTTGTATAGTAAGCTACGTCCCGGGCGACGTTTATACCGTTTTCTGAAAATGGAGTTTACGACCGTCGGTTAAGCGCAAGCACGACAGCATCCGCATGCCGAGTTTCCATTTTTCTTCGCTCGCCTTCTGATTGTCGGAAGCTGCTCGGGCTATGCTCGCATTCCATACTTGCCTCGGAAATTCTGTTTCCCGAGGAGTGTTGACAGATAGCTTAGGCGACAGTTGGCACCTGTCAGCTCGCGGGAAGGGCTGCATAATGATTTCAAGTGCATGCATCGCGCCTCGCAGTTACGCCACGGACGGATGGCGAACGAATGCGTTTGTCCACGCGTAGTCGCGCTTCGCCAAGTGCCGCGCCGCTGTCCGCATTGTTTATGCAGGCGGAACAAAGTGCATGGTCAACACAACGCGACGTCACGGCAAAGAGAGCGACCGTCTTGAGAACATTCGAATTCTGAAGAACTCGCACTTGTGAAGGTGCGCTGGCTCCCTTGAAATTTTTGCCCGCTTTACTGCACTGCTAGAAAACAGATACATCTCGTCCTTACCGTGATTCACGTTTCAGTTAACATACCGAAGCATTTGCACTCCTCGCACACCTGTTTCTACCATACTTTTTATAATCGAATATAGATGATAGTTAATACGATGATAATTTGAGGAACATCACGTGAAATGAAATTAAAATTTAGCTATTACCATGTTGTACTTTGAACGACGTATGAGTTCTCAAATCTGATGAACATAAGAAATGGTTCCCTTGAAATTTTTTGTCCGCTTTAGTACACTACTAGAAAACAAATACATCTCGTCCTTACCGTGATTCTCGTTTCAATTAACATACTGAAGCATATGCATTTCTTGCACACCTGTTTCTACCATCCTTTTTATAATCGAATATAGATGGTAGTTAATACGATGATAATTTCTGGAACATCATGTGAAATGGAATTAAAATTCAGCTACTACCATGTTGTACTTCGAACGACGTATGAGTTCTCAAGCGTGATGAACATAAGAAAGAGTAATTCGTTTTTTTATTTGTAAGTGCAGGATTATTATTAAGGAATATCAGAGTTTGGTATTAAAATATTCAAAGGATGCCAACGCGCAACACGAGGCAGCAGCGTTGCCCTCGGATATGCGGTCGTCTATCCGAAGAATTTCGTGCATGTTCAGGTTGGTTATTCCGGGCATAAAAGGCAGGCGACCGCGGCGGCACATACCGGTTATTGTTACCGTTGTTGTTCTTACGCCTGTGAATTCTAGCAATCGTTGCTGCAACCTAGCAGCAGGTATATCAATATTTGGCAACGGTTGACGTGGCGGTACCTCCGTCGTCGCTGGTTCATTATTTGCTCTTGCCTTCGCCACAATTAGTAATGGGACGACGGCGCCGCGCGGAGCTCACGAGTTTCTACGCAAACAGTCCAGGGAACGTATTTAAGCCAGCTCTCGAGTAGTAGGTACGTTCCGCTCACCGATGGGAATAGTTGAGACGCCAGTCTTACGACTTACGAGTCCTATTCCACGGTTAAACTCCAAGTCATTTAGGCAGTTCCGCCAGGGAACACGAGATCATCGTCGAGATTGCAGCGGCTTATTTCACGCGGTTAATCTGTCGATGGGATGGAACTTAAAAATTGTCAATAATCGAAAGAAAGTTTGATAATCTGTAAAACGATTTCTGCCAGATATTTATTATCTGTCAACGATGATAATGACGCGTGCGAGCGAACGCCGGTACATCAGGTTGCCGGGAGCGTCGCGGGCAAACATCAATCATTGATTCAATCTACTGTATTTCATCGATTCGAAGCAGAACGCATACTTCGGAGTGAGGCGGATTTACGACTCATTTACGTCAAGGTCCATTCGGACGGTCCATCGTCAGGCATTACGACGTGTACTCTTCTTGGCGCGTATTTACGGCCGAGCAATTTCACCGTTGCCATTTTCTACGGTAATCGATTAATCTTACCGGCGAGCGTGCACCGGGGAAGGGACAGAAGCAGCGCGGCGTTGCAGCGAGCGGAGGGCAACCAATTTCGCGGCGGAAAAAGTTTAATTACACCCTAGGATGGCGACATATTCCGGTGTAAACAGCTGTACATAGAGCACCATCGTCGGGGAGAGAGAGAGAGAGAGACAACTTTCTCTCTCTCTTCGAATCTCGAGAGCTGAATTCTCTACCCGTCGAGACGCGACTCGTTCGCTTGATCACCGGACGTCGTTTCGTTATCGTTCCACCCCTTTTCCCGGCGTCTCGTCGCGCCTCTTTTTATCTCGTATACACCGGGCTGGTTCGAGCTAGGTGGAGTTTAAATTGGTCCGCTTTCTGCCGGCAATCAAAGTCTAATCAAACTTTAACGAGTATCACGAATGCTCCCCAGACGATCGTCCGGTAACGGGAATTCAACGCGGCCTCATCCGCGACAACTCGCTGCTACACCGTCTCTTTCTGGTAAGGTCCCCGCGCTCTCGATTTACGGTTCTTGAAAATTTCACCGACCATCCGACGCCACTCGAATATGAATAGACGTCGCGTTACGCAATGAACGTGACATTAAATTTTTACCGATACGGATTGATTCCTCCTTTCCCTGTACCCTGCTTGAAAGTTTCCAATGCGTAATATGCAAAATACTTTTAGCGTAAATTTTTCTTTGATGGTATTCTATGGTTATAATTGTCTTTGAAAATCGCAGGACATCAGCAATTACGTGTCAATACTTAATAAAAATGTATAAATCATGTAGGGAATCGAGGAAACGTACCGAATAATTTCGTGGATTAATTTAATCGATGATTTTACGTACGGATTAAAATTTAAACGGAATATCCTCTTCGCGCAGCTTTAATTAAATTCATTCAATTTTGGAGCCCTCCCTAAGATCGTAAATGGCTGATAAAACTAAATAATCAAAATGTTCCGTAACTGGTATGCGGTTCCATTAATTCAACGCATGCAGTCAGGCACATTAGCATAATTATTAACATTTTAATCTCCGATCTTAAATTCACTTTTCTTCGCTTCATTGGAAATGTTCAATAAAAAATTGATATAAATTCCGCGACGGGAATTGAAAATAGTTCTGATGTTCGTTATGAAACAAAAGTTGCCGAACGCGAAATTAAAATTGCACTTTTTAACCCTGATCCGCGATGAACGCATCAGACGAAATTAATCTCGTTTAATATGCCGAATAACCTCTATTTTTTTGCCATTCTGTTTACGGCAATGTACCCCTTTGTCCAATTAAATTCCGTAACGACGGCCACGTCGAATTAAACGCGGTTACAGGGAAATGTGAATGTAACAGGCGGCGTCGAAAAAGAACGCTTCCGCGTTATTTAATCCCGACTCAGTCGCTGCCGGTGCCACGCAGCCGACGAACTCACGGTATAATAGCACACGTGCCACGCGCGCTACGCTACTGTAATTTCAGATAATAATAATTTCGTGCTCTGCCCGCCGTATCGCGGCACGTTGTCGCGAATCGAGCCATCTAAATTGTCTTCCCGATCCTCTGGGGGTTCGCAAGATGCCGCTTAATCATTGCCGTGAGCGTCTCGATGCTATTTACTAATTTCCGAATTAATACCACGATTGATTCGAATTACTAATTCCAGTCATATTTATTTGCTTAGATCATTTTATTAAACTCGACATTTTTTAGCTGGTAATTTTGAATTGAAAATTCTCTATGGAAAACATCTCTGCCGACTACGCATCACGTAACTACGCGTTGTGTTCCTATGAAAAATGCCATATTTCACTCTTTTGTTCCCCTGCGTGCGCTTTTCAGTTTTTCCATGTTTGTTCCCTTTAACGATCATTAAAACGGAATACGGCTAGAGTGAATATATTGTTCGGGTCGTAAACAGACTCTCGGCTTGAAATTTAGACGTTCGGTCTTGCGCGCAAATTCGAGGAGCCAGCATTAGTCAAATTCTCGAGTTGCTTCTTAGTCTCGACGTCGGGCCGAACAAAAACCAGATTAATTAACCGGTTGCGGCAGTGCATTCTGAACAGTTATTCACGGTACTCCCTGCGGTCGGGCAATAAACAGCTTATGAACTCGAGTCAACCCTCAATGGCTGTTCGAATTTTTCCCAAAAACTTTCTCATACTTCTTCGTCGTATCTCGAGAAAATAAGGTTACCACCGTTTCGAAGCGAATGTTTGACACAATTTCAATTAGCGCGGTAGAAAAATATTATGTGCGTCCGCGGTGAGCATTGTTAATATCGTCATATTATGAATACAGCAATTTATTAACGAGAAGTTTATTGCAAACATCCTAGCAGCACAAACAGAAGCATAGTATGTGTGTGTGTGTTCATATCCACGGTTAAACTGTAAGCAATAACGGGCCGAAAGTAACGTTTCATTACTGTTCGATATGTATTCGTAAATTGCTGTTCTGGTACACAGAATTAAAGTTTGTTTGCGTCGAAGAGACGCGCGTTCGTTACTGTTTGCTTTGACTCGTGTTTGCGCTCGATATTTGGCAACAAATTAAAAATAAGTCACCCTTTGAAAACGATCGTTATCATGCGTCGGCTTGGAAAAATATTTCAACTCTTCATACCCAGTAGTTCCGATAACAAGCACAAGTGAAACATCTGAAGTATTGATAAATCTTTTCGATACAGTTCAACATACTTGTTATCTAAAACATTTTTAAACGCAGAAAATGCCTTTGAAAAACCTCAAGATCATATTTTGTATTATTTTATTTAAACAGAAAATATATGAAGCAACTAAATGCCTTCGTGAAGTTCGTTTTTATAATCACTAGACGTTTTCTCAGAAATCGTGAATATTTTTCCGTCTCCGATACCTTTGAGAAGTGCCCAATTAATAGCTAACGAATAATCCGTTGGGCTTGACAGCGTGCAAACACGCCGGCGCGGCGTAACGAAACCAAACAGCCTTATTAATACTCGACGGGCAAACATTTTCGCACAAACACCAATTAGCAGGCGGACGCGATACCGCGCTGGAAAAACCGGCGCGGGAAAAGCGGGCGTGAAACGAACGTCGCGGCCGTCTAGTAATTTACGCGCGTCCGAGGTTGAAATTTACAACGCGTGACATCGCCGCGGCAGCGCGAGACTACCTTTACCCCCGATTAAAACAGGCACACACGGGCTTTCTGACGGTTGATTTACAATTCATCTTCGCGGTGCGTGCACGCGCCCACTTGGCCCGAGGCTCTCCTCTCGCTAACATTCAGAAATGAATTTTTGTTATCGGCTCTAGCGCGGAGATTTATTTTAATTTTTGCACAATTAACCGTGGAGCTACCGTTTTAAAAAAATATATAAAATTGTATTCCGACAGAATAATTATTCAAGTATCATGTTTTATTGTGAAAAAAGTAGGATCGTTTTAAATGTAAATATACTGAGTACAATTATGAAATTTCAGAATTAATCATATCGAGTAATTAAAATAGGGCAGAATGTATAGGCTTCGCGGTTGAACCGTAATTGCGAAGCAGTTGACATACGTGCATTAATTATCGTACTGGTTATTAAGCTGACCCACCCCCCGGAAAGTAACGTGTAGGAGTAATGATGCGGTTGAAAATATCGGACCACATGTTGTACTCATAAGGACGAATGTGAAACATGAAAAATTTGTCTACCTATTCGTTCGACTTCTCTCTGCTAGTTCTCTTCTGCTATTCTATTCTGACATTTATTTAATTACGATGTTACATTTTTATTCTCTTTTGTATTTAAATAAATCCGCCTGTTGGGTGATAAAAGTTGTTTAGACAGATGACGAGGAGCAGTAGTTCGGCAACAATAAATAGACACGGAAACAGAAACGGAATAAGAGAAAACTGACCGGCATGTTAAGCCAGACCGTATTTTACTGGCTGACCAGCGGTTCGCCTGAACTACTGCACAATTCCATTGAAACGTTAGAACGCGTCAATATTGAGATATCAAGGAAACTGCTGCCGTAAAACAAAAATAACAGAATCGCTCCGAAACAGAATTTAACTCTTATTTTTATGGTATAATCAAAAGTACGAAAATTAGAATTAAAAATACTAGTATCGAATATTATGAATCTTAAATAGGGGTTGATAAAAAATGTGTCGAGCAGCGAAACAAGTAGTCGAATGGCCCGTCATATCGCGACGTATATCGAACAAAAATTAGAATTAAAAATACTAGTATCGAATATTATGAATCTTAAATAGGGGTTGATAAAAAATGTGTCGAGCAGCGAAACAAGTAGTCGAATGGCCCGTCATATCGCGACGTATATCGAACAAAAATTAGAATTAAAAATACTAGTATCGAATATTATGAATCTTAAATAGGGGTTGATAAAAAATGTGTCGAGCAGCGAAACAAGTAGTCGAATGGCCCGTCATATCGCGACGTATATCGAACAATGCGAAGAGTAACAATAAATCGGAGCATCGAAAGAGTAACGGCTAGGGTAGAGATGTGTCTGGGGATAAAAATATACTTGCCGCAATAATCGGTAGGGGGGAAGCAGGGGGAAAACCGAGGGGGGCGAGAGAGCGAAAGAGAGGCGAGACGGATAGGCCGATGGATGTTTCGGTTGATCGAACATTTTACATTTGGCTGCCGCGGCAGGGAACACGGACGCGTCGATGAGCTCGCTGCTGTTGGGCCTGGCCGCGACGGCGACCCTTTTGGCCCTGTTTGGTGCCGGAGTCCTGGCGGCGCTCTACCGGAAGCACTCGAACGGCCGGCCCGGAAGTCCAAAGCACGCTCCCATCGTGTGCGAGCCACCTAATGCAGGTGCAACTACCCCGGTACACCCACAGACCAAGCAGGCGGTCGATGACATCGATCCGGACATCATACCCAACGAGTATGGTGAGTCTACGGGTTTCCGATTGCTCGAAACGTGCGCGAAATTACGACCTACGCGCATACACACAACCCGCTCGTAAAGCTCGGGGTTATATACGTGCACATAAGTACACCTGTGCGGGCGGAGTGGCCCATTTGAATCTGTGCACGCAACTCTTCGCCGGCGCTACCCGTTATTCATAAAAATGTTCCGAACAGAGGTTGCCCCTTTACGATGAGAATGCATGCCCGAAAATTCAGATGAATACACCCCCAAGATGTCAAAGTGAACTTTATGTTTTTTATAACGGGATATTTGCGCGTGCAGGATTAAACGGAATATGTATGCGATAATATGTATGTATTTAAATACACGTATATATCTACACATGCAAACGCGCGTGTTGGAGTTTCGCCACGAGAGAGTTTCGCTGACGATCGGTGCGTCAAGCGACGGTTTAATCGTTTTCACTCGCCACTCACGACTTTATTGGTTGTTTTGTAATTACAAATCTTCACCACGATCGGTTATTATGATTTATGTAGCCAAGCCTAGTTGAGCTACTGCTGCCTGCACGCGTGCGTTGGACATGCAATTCTTTAAACAGATCGTAATCGTGGTGAATCCTATTTTTATGTTGTCATATGATTAAAGCTTGTTGGTAGTTAAATTACTATCAAATTCTCACGGATTTCTTTTTATAGATTTCAAGAAACAACCGATTTTATCGTATAAATTCTAGAATCGATGAAATTCTCAAACTAATGTTATCTTTCACTAACTCTTTCATTTTTATTATTCAATTTAATTATGAACGGATTTAACTAAATGAAATATCTAGAGTTACGAAGATCAGTCTGATTATTCTCGTCGTGATATTTTCGTCTATCACCATTTAAATTATTGGAAATGTTAATGGTGAATGCCCCTGCATTCTTTTTGTGTCGAAGATATTTCCGTGTCGGATACCCATGAATGCATTTCGAAATGCATTGTCAAGTTAAATTGATACGCTTCAATAGACATTAATAGATCGGAAACACGATGACTTTATCCACAATGAACAGTGATCAACGTGTGTTCATCAGACTTCTACATTATTATCTCAGCGCTCACGCAACGAACTAGGGCCCGCGTCAGCTATTGTCGAAAGTTTTGATGTTATATCGAGGAAAGGGGGGAAAAGTTGAATGGAATGATTCAAGATAAAAGAATATTCTTTGTCACTTTGCCGTTTTAACTCCTATCGTTATCCGTAGTTGCAATCAATGTAAAATACGTAAAACGATATCGGATCTTTTACCCCTTTGTCCCAATCTACAGACTGTCTCCAACATTATCGAATACAATTCTTTTGTTCCCTGTTAAAATTTTACTATTCCACCAGATTCTGCAAATAAAATTTCTTCTACATCGTATATTTAAAGATAATGTACTTCCTGTGCGAAATCTTAAAATTTCTCCAATTGTCAATAAGGAAAGGAGCATTCAAATATTTTAACACATTTGTTCCTTAAAGTGTCTTGAATCTTCCGACCCAGTTAAACGAAAACTTGTCGGCATTATTTTTAACGTCGAACGGAGAAGCTGGTACGATTTCAACGTTTTGGGTTCATCGTCCACGCAACCTCGACCGCTCTCGTCTAGATTTAATCGAGTAATCTGCTTAGGGGTCGCGCGCGCGCGTTCAACTTTACGGGCTTCGTTTCGAAACTGTTCGCAGAGAGAAGACCGTTAACGTACACGCCGATCTATAAGACACCGCCGCAACGAAGAAAGAAGGATCGCGGGTCGGACGAGGCTGTCTCGCCGGAGAAGAGGCCGATAGTACAGCAACAAGGCTTGGACCTGCCGACCGACTCGATGTTGACCGACTGTCTGCCAACGCCGACCATAAATTATTCCCAGAACCACGTGCCCCAACCGAACGCTTACAGCAATCCACCGACCATGGCTGACTTCAAACAGATGGCCATGGACGCTTACAATCAGCGAAACAACCAAGACGTAAGTCCTCTCCATCGATGCAAAATGTAGTATATTAAACAGGAATGGTATTGCCCGTTGGCTTTGATTTTATTACTATGATAAATCTATATGGATCTTACATGAATTTATGTAGCTACTAAAACAGTAACTTCATTTGGAATTCGCAGGGAAGTGACAGTAGAATTTTAAATAGAACAATTGAATATTCCATGGAAAACTGAATATGTGTTTCATCTGGCCTTCGTAGTCATTAAGTTTATAATCTTGACGTCCGTTACGAACATAGACGCACTCGATCCAAATTGAACTTTTGAATTGTTAACGCTGAGCTTTCTCCAAAGCATCGGGGTCGAAAGTTTCTACATTATGAATTCCAAGAGGGAAATTAAACAGGCGGAGGATCAAAGGAACAAACGTTTCCAATATCATCCAGATTTCATTCCATTCCATCCGCTCGTTCGCATTCCGGCGGCCGAATTCTTCCGTGAAAAAAAAAATAGAAAAAGCGCGAGTAGATGGAGATGGTCGATAGCTCGCCGGTGAGGCTAATCGATCGGCCGCACCGTCGCCCCATATAAATCATACCGACAATTAGCCTCGTAAACTCATTATCGTCTGTAAATTGAATCGAGGCTCTTTTTTAGCGATATCTAATAGAGTGTATTTAGTTGAAGCCGTTTGATTAATGAGGTGCAATTAACGCTCCACCGTTCCGATCGCGAGCAGGTGGCAAAGAGAGAGAGAGAGAGCGAGGCGGAGGGGAAAACGAATTACGAAACGAACGATCGATAAAACGTGATACAATATTCAACAGGGAAATCACGTTCCTTTTTTCGGCCGACGGAAGTAATACAATCGATCTCCCGTCGATTGCGATTCCTCTTCCTTATCACAACCAATCTCGGTGCTTCCTCTTGGGCTACGGCTGGCTATCCGTCGTAACCGAATCGAGGTTGTTTTAAATATTCCAAGTTTCGAAGGACGGCCACGAGGGACCCGCGGCGGCGGCGTGCCGGCCGGGACACGAGCCAAGAAAGAGGGATCGCTCGCTTTAATATGCGCCAGTCTTCCACTTTAACTTTTCCGGTTTAGCGAAGCCTTGGGTTATCTGCGCCTCCGCGAGTTTAATTACGTCGAAGTT
This sequence comes from Ceratina australensis, assembly GCA_004307685.1. Classification (NCBI taxonomy): domain Eukaryota; kingdom Metazoa; phylum Arthropoda; class Insecta; order Hymenoptera; family Apidae; genus Ceratina; species Ceratina australensis. The sequence goes on along the minus strand of SHCU01000288.1, from coordinate 117,450 downwards.
TCTTCGATAATTCGAGAGGGCCAGTCCCGATGCGCGTAACTCGCCTCGAACTCGACTTCCGTTTCCCTTCGACACCGGTCGCGTTCCATTAAGTGTCTGAATAATTTTAATACCTCCTACTCGGCGATCCGGCACCGCCGCCTATCGCCATCGGCTGAGTCCCACCCACGTCTACCATTAGCCGACCTCTTCATTAACTGACCCGATATTCCCTCTGGATGTTTTCGTTCCGGTGTTTTTGTTTTTCTCGGCATTACGTAACCCCTGTGTGTCCCGCCGCGGCGTGGTTTTCGATTATTTTCGTCGTCGCTCGTACAGAGCTCTCCCCGGGTTGGCTGTTCCATTATTAATTCCGACCTCGAATTTGCAATTTTCACAAGCATCGATGCATTTGCATTCACCGTTCTCTCTCCCTCTCTCTTTCGTCTTTTTTTTTCATTTTCTCCCTCGCTCATTCACTCTGTCCCTCCTTCGTTTCTATCGTGCTTCGCGCACCCCGTATCACGAATCGAAATTTTTTCAATTCCTTCCCGAACAGATCCTGCGATACGGTATAAATTCTAATCATACCTGCCGATTCTAAATGTACCCCTTAACATATTCTATCATCTGTTTAAGCTTGTCGCATTTTCATTTTAGAATAAAAATATACTGTAAGAGTTTTAGCAGTATATGTTGCAATTTTTGTTTCACTATGATTTTTGCTTCAAAGCAAATAGGTCATCTGTTGCAAGAAGATAATGTATCATTTTTTAGATGCAGAGTATCTCTCACGATGCATGGTACGTGACGTTTAATTTCTTGGTAATTAATTGAAATTCAATTTCAGCAAATGTTTGCAACTTTTGGAGAGCAAAAATACTTAGTGCCCATTAAAATTTATGATCGCACAATTAGTTTCAATAGAAACAAGTTGCAGATAACTCTATTTCATTTAAATTCTGCACGCGTGGTATGATACAATATTGGCACTTTGGTCTTAGAACAATATGATATCAAAATCAATTTAAAACGAACTCTATTTCGTGTCATACGATATCGAAACGAATGTATCTTCAAACAGTTCGTGTTACGGCGAACAATAAACGTGATAACGTGATATTGTAACATACCCATTTTACTTGATACTGAATCCGAATGTGTTCGAAATTAAATGTCGTTTTTCTCGATTAATTTGCTTATCAGTAGAGATACGAGAAAAGTGCATGGGACCTTTCTTATAGATCTCGCCGAGATCTACAACTCTTATTGGAAACATTTTTCGCTAGCGCGAATGTTTAACGATTTGCCCTTGATATCTCGTTAATTAGCATAATTAGAGCAAAATGCTTATTGCCATTTTGTAGCCCGTTAAAAACCGTGCAACTTTCATCTAAAACATTTTTCGCTAGGACCAATGGTTCACGAGTTATTAATTAAAAACTGTGTTTTTAGGAGTAAAAATTTTAGTTCCAAGTTTCGCCACCGGCCGATCGATTCGGCCGGCGCCACCGTCGATTTGAAACTCCTAAAATTCAGTTTTTCGCCGATATCTCGCTTATCAGTGGAGATACGAGAAAAGTTCATAGGACCTTTCTTATGGATCTCGACGAGATCTACAACTTTTATTTAAAGCTTTTTGTTCTATCGTGAAGATTTAACACTTTGATCTTGATATCTCGTTAATTAGGCTAATTAGAGAAAAATCATTATAGCCATCTTATAAACCGCCTCAAACCGTGCAACTCCTGTGTGAAACATTTTTTGCTGAGATGCAAATCTGTTCCCAAAAGTACACAGTATGAAATAGTCCCGTTTTTGTTAGCTTTAAAGGAATTGATAGATAAAAAAAGGTAATTATTATGATTGAAATAAAGTTTTCGCATTGTAGTATTTAGTGCTTTTTAGTAGTTTTTTGCCTGAGTTATTAGAAATATGGTACAGTCCAGTGGATTTAGAAGATGGGAGAATCGGAGGATGGATGATGGGTGTAATTCCCTTCACGCGACGTGGAATTTGTTCGACTGATTGCAGATGTACCGGAGTCTCCAGAGGTCGAGCAAGGGGCTAACGTCAAGGCCGATCTCATCGTCCATTTCCGCGCAGGGAAAGTTCCATCAGCCGGAAGTAGTGACGCGCTCGAATCGAATACAGGAGAGTTGTATATAGAAGAAAGTAAAGACGGTCTGGCCGAGGGAAACTCGCGTGTAACCGTGTGAACGATCGCGACGTCGACAAATGTGCGACAAAGTGCGATGGAACGTTGCTTTCGCGGAGTCGAATTTCTCGCAGAACGAGTTGCGTCTTCCTACAGTGGACGCGCGAATTTTCGGGCGCTCCGAACGTTCGTTGTACAAAAAAAAGAACGACGCGAAAATAGAGAAGGAAAAATCGTCGAAAAATTCGAGGTCGTGTCGTGACGGGAACGAGGACCCACGGTTGGATACGTTGCCGGCTTGAGTCACGTGCGAGACGGGATTGAACGCGTTGTATTCCGCGGATACATTGAGTTAGCTGCTCGCGGAGTTAATGAAACGGTCGATGATTAGAGGGGAAGCAGCATGCCGGATAGGAAACCGTTCATTCTTTTTCTACAATGTGGAGTTTTATAATAGAGTTCGTCACGGAACGAGAATGGGAACAGGTAACGAGACGAAGCTCGGGCAGGAGTTTTAATTTGACGCCGTGATGCCATCGAGCTGCTAAACACGTCCTGTTTGTTCCGCCGAACGAGTATCGAACGGCCTTCGTTCCCGTGCCCGCGACTACCCACACGGCCTCGAGGTCGCAACATTTTACTGTTTATATGAGATTAGTTTTTGTACAAAGATCTATTGTAAATAGGCGAGACAGCCTGTCCCTAGTGAATAGTCACCGATGTCCGAATTTCATTCGCTAAAAAAAAATCACGTGTTATATTTGGAGAAGTGGACTGTTCGGTCACGTAAGTTAAATACTCGATGGCATACGAAATAAAGAGAATACGTTTCATCTGTTTTACAGAAACGAGCCTTGCCCACTTATCCCGTCCGAACTTTTTTCACCCCGCTCTCCGTTTCCGATTTCTCTCTTTATTAACCGAGGAGAAACCAGTGGAAATTCCGATCGCGCGTGAGCCGAATCGCGATACGATCACGTATCTATCCTGTCAACTTATTCTACGTTTTGTACGGAGGAAATGTTATAATTAGTGCGCCAACTGCGCTCCCTTTTCGTGCTGGAGGTCTGATGAAAATTTTATTTGGGAGATACCGATAAGTTAACGCTAGAACCACTCACGTGAAAAAGAAATCAATAATTCCATTCCATTTTATTCCATTTTTTTATACACCGTATAACGTGGTTACTCGACACTTTTTTATTCCTTCGAAACAATATTCTATTCCAAGTTCTAGTGTTAATAATATCCATGTACATCCCTTTTGATTATTTTTTTTTTACTCTACTCTCTAACATTAATTATTTAACATTCTTGTTTAGGGTCACTACAATTTTGATGAACATCTTTTTTATCGAACTTTATGATCGTACCCAAACGAAAAGGTATACGTACTATCTTATTAATTTTAAATCACGTTATTATCATTTGTATGTTACATCGATGTTTTTTGTGTATTATACTACTCCAATATACATTTTCTCACTCCCTTCGCATTGATTTTTTCCACGAGAATTTTTTCTTTCTACAGTTTAATTTTATTTTAGGTGTTCCTTGGACAAAATAGGATGTCCACAATGCTGGTAAGTGCAATTACACTCTTATAATTATTAACGTTACGTCAGGTGATGTATTTATGTGTATGTGTTCAAGAGAAGTGGTTAGTTATAGGTACCGGATAGCGGGGTAATAGATAGGTACTGGTTTTAAAACAGGGTTGACCCGCGAGAAAGGGGTTTTGACAAGCGAGTAAGGGCGCGACCTATTGGTAGGAGCGCAGTAATTCGAGCATTTCGAGGGGAGTCCCGTGGCGCGACGGTGTTTGCATACATTGTGCACCTTCGGTCTTGCTAACAGGGACTAACCCGGTACGTCGACCGACCCTATTATTCTATGTGCCAGCCGTGTCTCTGGGGCTGTTAAGACGGCCCGCTCTCCGCGCCTAACGTTCGCCTCCGTGCCTGAAACTGTCACCGGTTCCATCCATGAATACTCTATGTAATTACGAGCCATCCGACCATTGTAATTCGATGATTTTGTAGCGAGCATACACTCGTGATCGGCGAGAGAGTCAACGCAAACACGAAATTGGATCTTGACCGTGTTCGATCAGACTGTCTCGATGATCGGTTGAGTTGATTATTGAAAGTCGATTTTTTATTTCAGAGTTCAGTTAACGTTTTTGTCTAAATTGTTCCCGGAATTACTATAACCTTCGCCGATTAAGTGTTACGGGGTGTTAATTTACCTAAATGATTGCAACAAAATTTAACATCGTAACTTTTGACCAACGTTGCAATATTTGA
>SHCU01000288.1:96707-109047 GCA_004307685.1 Ceratina australensis | reverse complement strand
CTTTCGACTCGTCGGTCCGCAACGAGGCATTAATTCTCCGGGATGTTAATACAGGGCAGCGGCAGCCGCGCGGAAGAGAAAGGCCGGCTGACGAGAAATTAGAGGGAAAAGGGGCGTACCGTTACCGGGGGTGGACGTCGGCCAGCTTCCGAAGAACAATTTTCCCCCGGTGTGTTTGTCGCGTCGCTTCGCTGCGATCCGCGGACGCATGCGAACTCCTCCCGGCTGCCGGTAAATAGCATTAGCAATTCAACTAGCGCGTTGCCGGTGCACGGCCACTTACTTCTTGAGATCCTGGTTAATTTATACAAGTGCAGGCGCTATAATACAGTTACACAGTCAAACGGGGTTACAAGTTAGCTTTAGTTTCGGCCCGACTGGCTTCTTAAGCAAACGCGCGAAGAAGCTTTGTTCGCAGAAATGGGAAGAGGCGAACAAAGAGAGAGAGAGAGAGAGAGAGTGAGTGGGATCGTGCTGAGTAGCGCGGTGGATGTGGAGAATGGGGATCCCTCCGCGTTGTTCGTCGAAACGGCTAATTTCGTAACGACAGGGTAGCGCGACGCGTCGCGTCGCGTGACGCTGCCGGAGTTTGGGTTATTATGCAAGAGATACGGCTAATTGCAACCCGCCGCGACGATGCAGAGAGGAGGAGCTGCTGGAAACGAGCCGTGCGACGACAACGGTTGTCCGCTGGGAGATCACTTCAGTCTCGATGGTTTGACACGTTCGTCTCAGCAGGATCCCAGTTATTGAAATGTAAATGAGCCGACGATACGATCGCAGTTTAAGAAAACAGTTCTTCATTTATTTATTCACGCGCCGAGATAAACTCCATGCAACTGATTAATCGGTGTATATATTAATTTCGATTCGGTAATTTTATTAAAATCTTGGTACGCTCATTGTTTATGATGGCCGATGGGATACCTGCATGGGGAAGAGGCACGAGTTCATTAATCATTTTATCGACTCGTATCTTAGGTTAATTTATCCGTGGCTATCAATCTTACAAGCTGCGGTGACGCAGCCTCGTTGGGGCGACGTCGTTAATTGAACTGTTCAACAACGTAACAACCGATCACCCACCTCGCTAAGTTTAATCTGTTCCATTTTCATCAATTATCGTTGAGTTTATTTCTGATCGAAATCCATTATAAATTGTTGTTCCATTGTATACATATCAAAATGAGGAAAGAATTAACGAAGATATATCTGATGTTTCAATAACGAAATTGGGATAAAGGGATGATCTCCGAGGAATTAAGATGGACTGACTGCATTCCGCAAATGTAGATCGATCCGGGAGTTCGAAACTGAAACGATCGGTCCGTGAACGTGACGCGCGTAAATCTCGTACGGCGTCGACGTCGGTCAGTTATCGAATTCTCGGTGAAAAAGAAAAGCGAATCGGGATCGTGGTCGTTCTAATGTCTTTATCTATTGGCGAGGACACAGTCGGGGTTGGAAGCTGAGTGAAAAATGCTGCGAGATAATCCATTGGACGTCACAGGACACGTACCCGGGGGATCTCGAAAAGAACTCGAGAGTCACTCACAGCAAAGGTTACGTCTTATCGATTTATTTTTTAGCGGCCCCTGATAAAAGTATCAGTCAGAATAGAAATCAGTGTACGAGATTGAGAAATCATTCAGTACGTGAGGAAACTCGCTCAAGAACGGTTCTCACTTTCTCTATGTTATCGATACCACTCCTGCGTGGGTAACAAGAAATATATGCTTTGCCGCATCTTTCAAACAACGAGCCTCTCGTGCATCGTAAACATCGAAGGGTTGAGATGAATCGCGATTAAAAATTAGATTTCAATCAATAGCAGAATCGATAAGAAATTGTATAAGCCGATAAAGTTATTTAATTATAATTACAGTATCACGCGACTGCCGGCTCGCATAATATTAATACGTAAGCTAATCGTTTAGAGCATAATAGGGCGACATCGTGCCGCGCTGTAAGACGCGATACCCTAACAATAGGATATATAATTTTATGACACATGAAATTCAACAGTTTAAGTCCCAGCCCTTTGAGAGATCCGAGCCGGATAAAATATCGATCGTTATTAACATACGTACACGCATACGATGGCCGGCCAATACCGCACGACACGAAGTACGATAATGTAACAGTAACAGCTTGATGACTCAATTTCGCTATCATCGATCAGCCATCAGCCGACACGTGACTAATGACGTCGTAATTATTTCGTAACAATTTTACCGCGTTCACGCGCCGTCTCCTCCTCGTCCTTCGCGCCGCCGCCGGTCCTTTCCGCCCCGTTTTCAAACACAAGTTAACGACATGAAAAACCGTGGTAATACATCTGCCGGAAGTTAGAACGGAACTGCGAGTTAACACGCGACACTTCCTCATTTTTACTAAATAATTCAGCCCCGGACGTAATCGGCGACGTTCATCGAACTCGTAAACCCTTTTTTATATTGGCCAGGATAGAGGAAGGTACCCGGCTCGTTTGGTCCGGTGTGGTTGCGTGCGCGCCGTACGAACGAAACAAAAGGAAACGCGTTACACATAACTCCGTCGTAATATACGTGTCACGGTTCTCGCCCGTGAATTTATATGCGAGAATCCGCTTCGAATTCGTGAATGAACCTCTCGCTCGCCTCCCCTTCGTGAAGGCAGGTAAAATGTACTGTATTTAAACGAGGCAACTACTATCGTTCCTAACGCGCAAAATACACAGAAATTAATTAATAGTAGGAGATATATCGTCTACGCGTTTATATCAAGATTATCATGGAATGTGGATAGTTCTTGCGGCGATTAACTCCTAATGGCTCCCGCTATCAAGTTGATTATCTCGTTAGCGGAAGTATAACTTCAAGATGGTCCGTTGATAAGGTAGCAAGTGTTCGAGATTAACGTATCCAGCGTTCCGTCTTCGCAAACTCGTTTTACTTAAAAATTCATTTGAAAACTTGTACCTATAATCAGATAAACGTCGATCTCCGTTGAAATAAATAAACACGTATAAAAAGTACTTTATCCGGGGTACGTGCTAAATAACAGAAGTGAGATATAATTCGAATGGACGATCAGAAAAATTGTAGCGTGTTCTCCGCCCGAAAAACGGGAGATCCATTTCGCTTGCCGTTTATTATACGCGCGCGTGCGATGATACTCGCGCGTATAAGAAGTCCTACGTAGTAGCTAAACAGGAAAGGCGCTATCATTTAATTAGAAGCCGGGCGCTAATTCCGCGCAACTTCGGAAACGTAAATCAAACCAGCAACGAGTAATTCCGTGAACGAGGCCGTCCTCTCGCAAAAACCGTTTCCTCGCGAGTGGCGTTAATTAAATCTCGCAGTAATCACGCTAAGTGGCCGAGGCTCTTTTCGGCACGCGTTCGACGCGGCCGCGTCATCGCGTTAAAACGGGCGAGTCTCTTTCATTCTCTACGCCTGATAATACTACTAAAAGAAAAAGTGGAAAAAGATAAGGAAAGACGGCGGGAGCCGGAAGGGAACGCGGGGAGGTGGCCAGGTGGCGAAAATAAGAGAAAAGAGAAGTAATTGGGGGCTGCTGATGAAGTTTACGCTTGTAACTATAAAGTTCAGCGGCTTCCTTGCCTATTAGCGATTGGATTAGCCTGGCGGGAAAAAGGAGAGACCCGGCGAGAAGGTAACGAGGAAGCAGGGGGATGGGCGCGAAGGGGATCAGGTAGGGTGGAGACCAAGAGAATCCGGGGCCTCTGGATGCAAGAAAATTAATTTCTTATTCGCGGCACGACGGCATATCGTCCCTATTCCACCCCCCGCTTTTAATAACGATTCCAGTCGACTGCGACAGCCGCCGGAAGTTCGACGAGGACGCGCCGATTCCGACGTAGGTAAAATGGGTATTGTAGGAATTTAATATCGAGGTTGCTTTTAAAAGCGTGACTGGTAGCTGCGACGATGAGATAAATACAATTAAGATTAAGAAGCGATGTGGATGTGATTTAAACGTGCTGCGAATGTGACTGTATTAATAGGAAATTTTTATTTCGAAAGTTCCATCGAAATTATTTAGTCGCATTTTTATTTATGAGACTCTCGAATTATTTAAATAATTTATCACGTTTTTATGCGGTTGCAACGGGAACGGTTTTAAACGTAACCTCCCGGCGCGCTTTATCTTTTTCACGGGTTTCGCAGAATTATCGCGAGCATATTTTACTTTCTACGTACGGCACGCAACGGAAAGTATGATCTTCGCGTAAATGCTACGCCGCCGAGATATTGCTACCGGTACGGCGGTTGACTATACGCCGTAGAACTCACCTCAACGGTAGCAACATATTTCGTTCCTGAATAGAAGTTAAATTAAAGCTTAAAACAAGAGGGTGAATGTATGAAGATTGCGGTGGGTATGTATCAGTCGGTTCACCTCGAGCGGCTTGCAAATTGCGCGAGTGATCTATGACGCGTTCCTGTAGATATCGGTAAAATATTTACACGTGCTTCGAAAAATTTAGCTGCTCGTTCGCAGTTGCAGGAAAAATTGAGGTTTACCGAAATTCGTTTGCACAAAGAATATCCGAACGACATTGAGCTTCGCTCTACGCATTTATTCAACAACTTCAGGATATTAATATAAACGTTGATATTATTTTTAGATACGAGGTAAACTTAACGTCGGACTGTTTTATCCACTTTTTATTGGCATGCGTGTTCCACGCGTTCCATGGGACAGGAAAACAAGCTGTGTTTGTCGGAAATGTTTATTCCTAAATACTAAAACAAGTTGCCAGTATATTTTGTCCGGTTTTAATTTTCGCCGTCGTCCAATTTTCATAACAAGCCTGCACTTACGGAGTGCCGGAAAAACTGAAGAAATTCTCAACGGGCTTATCCATACTAATCCTTAGGCACGGTTTCCGGTGCAACCTGTTTCGCGCAATGTTCCCTCGTTCCCTCCCGATGGGAGCTGTTACGAAATTCGGCCCCTCCTAAAGTTTCCGGCAAAACGCAAACGACGGAGATCTTAAAAATTGCGTTTGCATAACTTAGATACTGCTGAAACTTCAATGAACAATTGAAATTATTTATTGAAAACGAGGAGAAGAAGGGAGATAAAAGATACATCACGCTGTCACGCGACTCCTGAAGTGTGATATAATCTGACACAGATATAAATGTTATCGCCATTAAGCTCGGCGTTTATTTAATTCGGAGAATAAAAGTTTTAAATGAATTATTCCTGAAACTTTATTATTGCGCCTCGTATTATTCATATTACGGAGCCGGGAGTTCCGGCTCGCTTTTCATTTTGAAAATTGTGTCATGAAGCTTTAATCATCCGTTGAGCCGTCGAAGTGGACAGAGTTTTGAGCCTTCGTCGCGTCGGCCCGATTAATTTCGTTAGACCGATGAATTAAACCGAAAAAGCATCGAAGTGAATATTGTGTTAATGAGGATTCAAATTTCATCGCCCCGAGCTTGATTTGATTTATCCCGCGTATATTCGTGCCAACGGATCCACACCGTGGACGCACCCCCGAGCACTTCCCTACAATTTAATCGCCGCTATTATACCGATAGTTAATCCAGTTCCATAGTAAGTCCTAGTTGTAAGTGCGTAACACGGTGGCTCGTTACCAAAATCCGATTCCCCTGACGTTAATATTCAATCAAATCCATCTAATATTTGATCGGTCCATTAATTGCATACGACTGTTTGCGCACGTCTTTACAAGTTGATGCACACAGGAATAATGTACGAGTGAGAGAATTGAGTGTGTGCGTAAGGGCGTGCGAGAGTATGAACGCGTATGAAAGCTGTATGATTAGATGTGACATTGTAAGCGACTGTGTTTTTGTAAGCGAGCGAATGTCGTGAGTGCGGCTGAAATAAAAGAATGAAAGTGGAGCACGGTATAGACAGAGTTGCCAGATCTGGGACGGGAGCCATCAAAATCAGCCTCTCCGCTTACGCACACTATCACGCAATGCGTGCTCCGAGCTCGGGTAAACTTCGGCCAGTAAAGAGAGAAAGTGAAACATCAGTCTGTCACTCTTGCACTTGAAAATTATGAAGTTATGTCTCAAACTTTTTCAAGGAGGCACTTCATCCATCGAGATACTATTAAAGAATGGTAGCATACGTAGTCGTCGTTCCAACGATTGAATGGATTGTCCGTACTGCCGTCGAAATCAGAATACTAATTACATCAGAATAATTGGATCTCTTCACTTGGTGTACTTTGGAATCAAGCGAAGAAATACAGATGAAAGGAGTCGAAGATTTTAGAAGAATTTATACATATGCTATTGTATGATTGATAAAATCTGATTAATGAATGAATTGAGAACGATTCACGGAAAGAAATTCATTTTTACGATCCTTAACCGAATAATCATTTCCACTTCTCCTCTTGGTAATGCATCCGAGATTTTCAAACGAAGAAATGCAAATTATACATGGAAGGAAAGATCGCAAAATAAAAGTACTGAGAGACGAGTCAAGAATTTGACGGTCGCATTTCCGGATTAAGATGTATGCGGAACTGACCAAATCTGGGGAGACGGAATGAATGCGGGAAAAGCCAGTGCGCGTCGAGAACAGAGATTTCTGAGACGCGAGCGCGAGAGGTGGTCCGATCGAATATATCTTAATATCTAATTACTAATAAATACTACATCCTTATTTCATTAATTCATTTCGTACAATAATCATTATCAAAATTATCCAAGGCTTCTCATATGTATTATCTTATCAGTGAATGCAGGTAAAAGAATATAATGCTATAGGAGAGACAGGATTTTTTAGTTGAAACACATTTCCATAGTGAGTTAATGTGGAGGTTTGTAGAACTACTTATCCAGATCAAAGCCAAATATTCCTTCCGAGAGAAAAAACTGTTCCCCGCAAGGTACAATTGTCCAATTATATTCGCGGAGAGTGTACTCACCATTTTTATATTATTACAGTCGAGCACGCAACACTTTGCAGATGAGCTTTGTTTCATGATGGCTACTTCCCAACCCAGTGCATCGTGACTTCCTGGCATTTGCGGTAATTGTCCGCACGGGTCGGGTATCATAACAGCCCCGGTTCAACTACTACCAAATTGTTATTTGAATTGAGTGATTTTATTTGAGGCCGTTAAAAAAGTATGGTAACGTCGGTGAACGAAGAATCGTGCCAAGGAACGTGAGGGGGGAAACTGTTTAAAGACAAAAGAAAATAAAGGAAGGGAAGTTGATAGAGGATATGGTGTGAAAAAAAAGAAGATTACAGCAGGCAAAACGTCAGGAGGGTTGACAGATGGGAAAATGTAAAGAACCGAGGGAAGAATTTTTAGGGCGAGACGGGGGACGGTGGGGAGTAAAACAGGTCGCAGAATCGCGCGTAAATCCCACATCCGTGCCGCGCACACGTTCAACGTTGACAGGTGTTCATACGTGTCGTCGTAGAAAGGGGCGGATGCGACGGGGTTAAAACAAAAACTGGCCGTTGCCATAGAGCGAAAGAGAGAGAGAGGTGGAGATGATCCGGGGAAACCTGGGACCAGCGTCGTTTTTCGTTAAACGCTCGCCTAACGAATCCGCCGTCTCGTCCGGCTTTTGATGCGCTTGTTGTTTGTACCACCAGCGAACAATTACCCTCCAAAGTCCTCCATGGAAGCTGGCCGAAGCGACGTGGAAAAAAAAGGCCGGTCGGCTCGTAGGGTGGGACAACATCGAAAAATAGAATGATTAATCACGGCAGATACGCGCGCGCGCGTTCATTTCCAGGTGTACAACGCGAAACTCAACAATGACGGAAAATAAAGAGCCTCCGGTTACGGAGATATTCCCCCTAGCGTTTATTTACCTTCAACGGAGAGGGAGCAACATTCCAAAGAGGTGGGAAGAGTAACCTGCCTAACCAAATACGTACGGAGATTTCAAGTGTTTGAAAAAAAGTACAATTATCTGTCTTTTACCATGGGGAAGCAGCGAAGTTCATAAACGTCTAGTAGGTTTCACTCGAATTACATTTTCCGACAATGGCAGTGATACCTCATACCCTTCATAATTTCGTAATTACTTTTATTATTCCACATCGCGGTAATTACCTTTGATGGGTTTAAAAACGCACGAGATTTCGTGGAACAGGATTCATGCAGTACTGAAGTAGTAATAAAATTCTATGCTTGACATAATTACGCGGTGGGGAATTAGAAATGAGTTTTTTGTTGCCCGAGGTAGAGCGACTCAATTAATAAACGAAGTGATAATAGCAAATACTGAAATGCAACATATTCAAGATTTTTCATACATCATCCATCTATTTCTTTTTCATCCTGTCTACCAGCTGACTATCACGCAAGGAGTTCAAATTGAACGATCTTAGCAGCAATTTAATCAGGCCTCGCATGGGCGATCGCATTAATTTTTACAGCCGAAACGCAGGATACGCATATCCCGGCCGTGAAACCGTTTCCGGCAGTGAAATTGATGAAAAGTGGGATTTGACGCAGGCACTCCGTTCTAAGCGGATAACCCGCTGCTGTCCCCTTTTCTAGACTCCCTATCCCGTCCACTATTTTCACGTTTGTCCTCGCCGAATTCCGGCTTAAATTATTGCGTGCACGCCGCTGCGTTGCCACCTCCCCGGCGGGGCACACACATACAACCCTCTAAGCTTCCAATTACCGTAGCTGAATACTGACTACGTATCGCGGTTGCGTACGCCCTAAAATCTACCCGCCCTCCCCGTCAGTCTTTTCTCTGCCGCCTGGAGGACGGTCGCCGAAACACGGCCGAAGTAAATTGGAGGATGGTAATCGGACTCGAGCAGTTTTCCCTAATTCAGCAGGCCGCCTCCTCCTACGGGGCGCGCAGGGTGCGGCCAGAGCGCGAAATAATGAATGGCTCGCCGAGTTTCCACGGCTCTGAACTCCTCGGACATCGTTCTGTACTCGGTCTGCCCATCCGCTCTCCCGGCTTCGCCTCGTTCGGAATATTCATTCGAGACTTCTGAATTGCGCGCGGCCCGTTTTAAATCCCTTTGTTACGCGGCCACGTTATACATACTGATGACGCGAATTAGGCGCGTGCCGCTGCCGGATTGCATTTAAACGGAAGAGAAAGATGCTGCCTCGTCACGGTCGCTGATATTGTTTTCGGGAACACGTGAAACTTTAATTACCGCGAGATTTATCGCGCGCCGTACCAGGTGCTGTTATTTATTAATTGATTATCTGTACAGGTTCACGTATTCACTAGATCTATTTCACTACCATTTGCGAAATTATTATACCTTGATTCCGAGTCGGGTTTGCGCATTTTTAATCCTTTGTCACTTTGTATCTGTTTCCCGGTTGTTATACATACTGATAATGCCGCGCATTATACGCGACGAAAGTACGTATACACACGTTAAGCTGCAAACAAAGTGAAAACTTTTATTTTCTCTCGTCGACTGCGTTAAGGACTGGGAATGGCTACAGGCGCGGGAGAAACGAAACCGTCCTTTCTCGTGAAACTACCCCTAACGCGGTCCTAATGTTGCCTGTTAGAGAAAAAACAGGAACACGGGTAACAGGAAATTGTAAAAAGTACATTTTATTTCACAAATTTCTCGAGTCCATTTTTCATTCTGTTACATAAATAACTTCGACGGTTCGCACAGTCGAATCGATATCAATAAATTTTCCTTTTACGTTCGCATAAAAATAGAGAATTGTTTAAATAAATATTAAAGAGTCGAAGGAACGCGTTCTCTTACGTTCAGGATTCCGTGTATCAATTTTCACCTCGGCAACCGTGGAATCGCCGGGGCGAGGAAAAGAAACCCCGGAGATTAATTCCCGGGGCGAACTCTGAACGCGCGATAACCTCCGATAACATCGGGTCACCTTTCTCGCCGTGTAACAGAACTTTGACACGGAAGCGGGCGGATGCGGATAACGGCGCGGCGAGAAAAGGGGGAAGAAGAGGGTTTAGAGACAGGGGTTGTGTGTGTGTGTGTGTGCGTTCAGAAACTCGTGAAACGCTTCGGCCCCCGAGTACGTATAACTTAGCCTCAGCCAAGGTTAATCGTCGTAATGCGGTGATTTAATACCCGGCCGAGACGAATATCCACCGTTTCTAGAATTAATGGCAGGATGCACTTCGCGGTGACAAAAGAAAACGGAGCTCGGATTCGAGAGACATTCGACCGCGCATAATGCTTAATTTATTATACATTAAGCAGCCGAGCCGAATGCCACGAATGGAAAGTCGTTTCTCCGCGAGATTGAAATTACTTGCTGGGTAATAGATGCGTGTGTAGCGGAAAACTCGTCTGAAAGAGCAGCCTCGTAAATACCGCTTTACGAGACACGGTCGAAACATTGGCATCGCGGATAAAATTGTTTGCGTGTTTAGGAATAACTCTTTTAATTATTTACATGAAGAAATTTGATATATCTGGAAATGAATATTCTAGGTAAATTGAATTCTGAGACAGAAACCAGATCACTGGGACATTTCAATTAATAGACTGAGGGGTCTAACAATAACTTACTAATGGTGCCGGTTTTAAACAGCAGAATGGCAAATCGATTTTAGAGTTTTCAGTTTTATTCTTTCTATAAACGTGGCTCGTTAAATTTGAACCTGCCCAAGTTCCTGCTATCAATTGGTTTCGACCCGCCGTTGCATCGAGAGTTTTTAACGGTGAAATTTAACGGGCAACTCTTTGCCAACGCACGAGCCTCGACAGTCAAACGAGACGAATGTGCGGTTGTCAAACGTTTCCGGTGAAGTTCGAATCGAACTCGAATCCGAAAGGCCCGCGGAAAGTCGATGAAGCTTAAGTAACTGTCGTGCTTATTCAGATTATCACGAGATCACTGCATGCGCGAAAATCAAAGGCCGGGTTCACGTGAGTTATCAGTCGCATTTAATTAATTAACTATTCTTCTCGTTAATTTGTAAAATGTATTTGACATGCAATAAAATTACAAATGACGAAATTTGCTTCTCCGAAATTTAATCGGACGTTCAGAGGAATTCAGCATTCATGAAGCTGATTGAAGTCCTCGGCTGGGCATGAAAGGATAGTGCTGATTAGAAGCTCGTGCAGTCATTACTCAAAAGTTTAATGAAGCTCTTACGTGCACTCGAACCGGAAACTGATCGTAATAAATGGCACGGTCAGCTCGACCAGCCCCCTTCGAGGCGTGTAATAAAGTCAGGAAACAATGCGCGGCAGTGTGCCGAAGGTATTACCCTCCGGTTCTTGCTCGCAACTTAGAATCCGGTGATCCACGGTCCAAGAACCATCGAGCTTTGTCTACGTCTACTTTCGAACTGTCCAATCGCGAGTCCCTGACATTTATTAATGGTTGCTATAAAATGTCTCTACGAAATCCAGTCAAACGCATTTCGCAGTTAATAGATAGTAATTCTATATTTTATTTTACGAACGAATGGGAACTAAAAATTTCTATAAAAGACAGGGGAAGCTCGTAAGAACCGGATGCCAGTGAGTCCCTATCCGAGCGAAGTTAAGTAAGGAGTTTACGCTTATCGCAATCAGTGTTTCCAGGCATTTGAGCGGATCTCTCCTCGCCCCGACTCGTTTTATCTCGATTCCCGCGCCGACGATAACGTGCCAGGAATGTCGAACGGCGCGCGCGTCCAGCGGACGGCGGCGTCTGCTGCGGTGCGGTTCGACCGGTTTTATTGATCTTAAAGTGTATTCCACCGGTGGCGACGACGGCGTCGGTGAAAAAAGAAAGCAGCCGCGACCATAACCGTAACTAATGTAAGCTTCTTTCGGTGGCTGCCGAGGGGAAACTCTCTCCCCGCCGTAAAGTTTCCGCGACGGCGTGGCAGCCGCAACAGCGAAAAGTTTCATCGTATACATTTGCCACTCGCGTGTTTCTCGCATTCGAATATCGCTGCAGACGCCCTCCCCCGCGGAAAAGAATTTATCTCTCTCAAGTGCGAGCACTCAGCCGTATCCGAACGCGTGTACGCATTGCGGCCCCGGGAATCCACGTATGCGTGAAAGCCAGCGCCAATCTCTCGATAATAGCTAATTGCGAAATACGAGGAACGGGTTAAATGAAGAAGATAAATCGATAAAACGGTACGTATGCAGATTTGTATTATAAAAATACAAAAAGCGTAATACCAATCGATCAATTATTCATATTAAAATCACGACGGCCTCCGATCACTTTTTCCTCCGATGCGAATGCTGGCCCTGTGGAAAGCAGCTCACGCGGGGGGAGGAGGCAAAGCCGCCGGATTTAAAAGCTCGCTCCGTTTATTTAAAAGGTTCACCGCACGTAAACAGGCGCGTCGAGATAAAGTTTAAACCTACGGAATGATGAAAGGCAAAA
>SHCU01000288.1:42945-64516 GCA_004307685.1 Ceratina australensis | reverse complement strand
TATCGAAACGAAAATCGTTTTGCACTGAAATCTCGTCCGATTTCCATTTTTTTTTTCAATTCTCCTTTTTTTTTATTGCCGTCGCGTAACGCCGTATCGGGAGAAAAATTTGTCATAGATCACGGCAGATTACAATCGGATATGTGTCGTTTATTGAAATTTTTACCAACCCGCTGGCTTTTGCATCGACGCGATGCGTCAATATCTGCGCATCGATGTTTTCCCTCATCGTATCGGAGTTATGCTTTTAAATCTCTTTTTACCATTTTTGTTTTTTTTTCTGTTTAGTTTTTCCTTTTCACCGATGGTCATACGATTCATAAAATCTCCTACTATACGCCGAACAATTATTAACTCTTCCACGTATTTCAATTAATTATCAATTCGTACGCGGACGCGCGTTCGAACTTCACTGTCGTCGACGAAAGCATTATTGAGCTGGCAAGCAATAATTTTGTTCATGCCCGCCGCATCGTTCTATTAATTTAATACTCGTGCCGCTGCCGCTGATCGCGCACGACGATCCTGTGATTTATTTTCCACGCAGAAAAATTTCACTCGTTTATTATGCAATAGCAAATTGCATTCGAGACCGTTTTTTCTCTTTTTTTTTTTTTATACTAAAAATAAAATCTCGTTTCAGAGTTTCACGTTTCGACCGATGGAAGTCTAATTAATAATTCTGCGGCTTTTTCAAACGAGCTCCGCGATGTGACATTTCACAATCACCGTTTAATTAGAAGCTAGCTTATATAGCGGAAAATAGTTGGAGGATCGAAACGATCCTAATCATCGCTTTGTTTCGCGCGAGAGCAGCGATCGGTTGGGAATATCGTGGCGCAGGGAAAAATGCGGGAAGGGAGGTATTTCATATGGGAAATCATGTTGCACGATACGTTCGATGCGGCAGGATGGGGCGGTGATTGAAGTGCAACAGCGCAGAGGATGATTGTCGGTGTCAAAGGAAACCGAGGAGCGCGGGCGGGACGACGGTGTTGCCATAGGATCGCTCCGGAGATATTCGGCATTTCATATTCTATTTATGTGGTGTCTCGCAGTCACCTGGCGCCGTAGCAAATCACGTTTGCTGGCGGTGGTTTTCAATTCTCCCACGGCGCGGAGACAATGTCAAAGAGACCCTTTCTTTGACCCGGAACGTTTCGCGTTCGTTCGATGATTAGACGGGCCCGGGGCTCTCTTTGTCTTCTAATTTGCGTCATCTTTGACGAAGATTCGATTGCGACGGGGCCGTCGTTAAACGACAAATAGGCTGCGTGACCGAATTCACGATAATAATCGTTATTCGCATTCTTCTATACTGTTTTATCTATCATTTTTTTCCAGAGATAATTACTTCGGAGTTTGCGGTGTAAGTTTAAGTATAAAACCGGTGAAAAGGGTAAATTGCGATACGTCGATGAACAGTTTCCGCCTCTGGAGGAATTGGTCCATGATAACGGTTTTTTGCGGATCTCTCAAGGATAAGAGGATTTCTCCGTTCTCAGCGAAACACTTTAATCCCCTGGTATTAATCGTTTCGTTCGGAGCACGTGTACGTACACATATTAAAGCTTAAATTATATATTAACGAGAAAACGAACGAGTGCTCTCGTGATATAATGTTACGTTTTGTCTGATACGTGATAACGTATGCAACACTGTAAAATGTTTGAAAATATACCAGTGAATTCGACGAGGGAGACTTACGGGCGGCACGAAATATGATCTCCGTTAATGCGAGTAATTTGAAAATTACATCTGAATTTGAATAACGTTATTTAAATAATTTCGAAGACGAAAATGTGGCGACGAGTTCATTGATACGGAGACAAGGATGATTGATTACGGGCGATGTAGTGGTAACAGCGGCTGGATCAACGTCCCAATTACGATGATTAATTAATAATGAAAGGTTGAAAATAAAATTAAATATTTCGGTTTATCGATTGTTCAAGTGGCGGGAAACTTTCCTCGGAGAATTATCTGTGTCATGCGCGAACCAATATGTCAAGTACACTCGACAATTAACATTCTCATTTTCCCCCAATACGATTCTCGGTCGACAATGGTCAATCACCGCTCACAAAAGAATCATCCTCGTCGCGCATAAAATCAATCAACGTCTTTGTTTAACTTACCTCGCCACTCGAAGGTTTCAATTAGTCGGTCGATCCGTTCAAACGCGATTGATTTCCAATTATTCTCTAACGTGCAATCGATTTCTACAGTGATAGAAACGTCTGTTAATTTTCGCCCGTCCGGCTGCATGCTTGATTAAATAGTTTCATTTTAACGTTTCCTCCGTTTATCGGAAACAATGGCATAATGCGTCGCGTAGAGATTGCACGAGCCATTCGCCGAACTCTTAATTACTCTCTATATTTATTCTGCGTCAGAGATATAATTAATGAAATTCGTTCATAATTAAGGGATTAAAAAGAATTAATCACTGAACCGAGGGTAGGTGATTGTTAATTCCTGAGGGTGCGAGGGGTAACGGATAAGGTGGTAGCGCAAATCCTTAAGCCAGCCCTTGAACCTTCAACGAGATCTTATATAGCTGGTGCTGCACGGAAGCCCGGCTCTCTGCTCACCTGTCCCCTGGGACAGTTTCGTGAGATCGGATGCTCTTGTAGCGGAGCAGCGAACCGGAGATCCTTTCCTCCGGGGCTCTTCCTGCCGGCCTGTACCGAAGGTATCCGCTCCTGTTCCAGAATTCCGGGTTCGTTTCGTTCACGATCAAGTTACGGGAGCAGTTTCACGTATGAGCGGCACGTAGATACCAGCTCGACATGATGCTCTCAGTTCTTTTTTTTTCTCTACCGCGTTCTATCTTTGTTTTCTAATGGCCCCGGCATCGAACACCGCATAATCCACCTTTTTTAAAGCTGCCAGAGGTTCTAAAACGCTTCCCTCGTAATTTCAAACGCTACATTATTGACGTCGTGTTTTCGTTTCTTACTTTTCTCTCTTGCCAGGTTTTCTCATGAAAAAAATAGAACACTGAAAATGAAACAGTGTAATTATTCTCTTTCGTTCTTTTCTGAAAATACATCTGCAATCAACAGATTTTCATTGCATTTCTTTTACTGTTTTCTGTACTTTGGGGAATCACGATATTAATATTCGTTGCCATGATTCACGCGTCGGTTAGACGAGCGTGTTCACAAAGTTTGAGTATGTCAATCATACTACGGGAATACAAATCTTCGCGCATGACGCGTCACCAAAGATACACCGACGTTCACGCATTAATAATCCGAGCGTGAGCCAAGATCGCGTGATTTGTGGCGGCGACAGATAATCAGCCCGAATCCCTCGATCTACGCGCGCTTCACCCACGTGAATCTCCGACTATCGTTTGCCCGAAACATAAATATTTCTGTCGCCCCGCATCGACAGAGATGCATCGAGAAAAAATTGCACGGCTGCAGATGTACTCTTGATGAATGTATCATCGGCGCGTAACTTTCATCAAAATCAATCATTAAAAAAAAAAGTGAAGGCTTAAATGAAAAAACTTTCTAAGTAATTAAAACCGAGTCGAATTTATGCACGTACAAGTGTTAGAAGCATGTATCAATTAAACAGCGAAAGGGTTGAAAAATAAAAATACGGCTATAAAAATCTGATTCGTAATTCACGTAAGAAATAATAATTCTCTCTCATCCACAGTTATCATATCATGAAATCTAGCCCACTCGTTAATGAATAACTGAAACCTAATTACAAAGTTTATGTTTCAAAGGATAATCTTCCGCACTGTTTAAACTAACTACAGAACTGCATACATATTCAAATCAGGTAAATGTTACCACCGTTTTCACCGTGTTAAATATGCACTATTTTATCAGCTGTTAACTTAACTCCGATATTTAATACCGTTCCATGAGCCGTGTATACAGTTTCTAAAATATATCATTTTTTAACGAAATCACGTACCTTCGACTCTAGAATTAGAATTACCTATACAACAGACACAGGTTGACTCAAGGTAAATTTTTATAAATTCTATCGTTATAACAGAGTACACGCGGTCTATTAGCGTAGAGGACAGTTCACTAGGGCCGGCGGAACAGCTAATACAGAAATTCTGTTGGAGGGCGATACGGCGACAATTACGTCACTGGTATCCACCTGGTTTATTAACATCCACCCTTTAGCTTCCTATGTCTACGAGTATATTAACTAGTACGACCCCGCAACGAGGTTTACCAACCACTCGTGTAGGTGTTCGCGGTCGCAGGTGTGCGTGTCCCCGTGAACACGCGTTCATCTATGTATCGCACGTGCATACGCGCTCGTATTCTGCGTGCTTACACCACCAACATCTCGTGCCAGCGCGACTGGCCAGCCCAACGAGCCCGAATAACTCAATCTGACCCTCGAGATAACGAGTTTTTTTCCGCCACGACCATTAGACCTCTTTTGTGGATACGTTTTATAACGCGTGCGGCAAAAAATCTCGCTCTTTGAGCGCTATGATCTCGGCTACCGAGAACAAATTAGCTTTACCTGCATATCGTCCGATGCCAACATTTAATACCGTTTCTCCGATTCGCACTTTTTATCATAATCAATCGGATAACGAATCGAATCAACGACTTATCGGATTTCTTCCGGTATATATTTTCAACGCGGATCCGAAAAGGCGCAACAGCGGTAGATTATCCCGGATCGAAATTTATCTGTGATCTAAACGCCCCGCGGAATAGAGTTGTCGCTATTCGCAGGAATTTATCCCGGGCCCCTGGACGTTTATACGATACGAGGCGACATTCGCGGGGCGATTCCACGATCGAGCGCTGAATTTCTAGCCGATGCAGTGGCTGCGGCCGGGCTAGAAATCGTCCGGCTATAACGAAATCGACGAATCGATCTCGGCCGGCGCCAGTTCGTTCGTTCGTCCGTCCGTTCGTTTCGTACTTAGGCGGGAAAGCGAACGCGCGATGCATCATGGATTTCCATCGGAAGAGATAGCCCGGCCGTCCGTAAACGTGAAAATCAACGATCCGGGGGCGAGAGACGAAATGAGTTTCCGGCGAGGCGGGCGCGGCGAAAAACGGCTAATGACGTCAGGCAATCCGACGGAACGATGTTAGCGGGCCGTCGAAAAAACTCTATCGCTAGAACCTTCCGTATTTAATAATGGTGTATATCATCCACCTGAGTCGAGGTGATGAACGTTTTTCGGCTATCCGGCGAAATTAACCGACACTCGTCTGAAAAGAATGTCCCGTTACCATTTTTATGGCCATAAGCAAAATTGAAATGTACAGTTAAAAATTGTATTGTTATCAGGTATCATTTGATATTGATGCGAAGAATGATTTTATGAACAGAGGAACGATTACAGTAGAACCGTGTGGAGGACATCTGACGAATCCCGGGATCGAACGGTCGGCCTTGTAGTCATAGCCGCAAATGGAATTGATTCACCGTGATCTGAACCGGGCACGTTCTCAGGACGCGACCGAGAAATTCCCCTCCTTCTGTGAAACTTCACGAGCGGTAACTACAGGAACGTGATGCATTATTTGCGTGGAGTTTATGCATTGGTTAGCCAATGGCCGCGCACCGTTTAGCCCCCTCGTACTTAGAAGTGGCCCTTTGCCGACCCGGCGATTGTGTTTGCTCTTTGTATCACGAACTTACCCGAGGCTTTGCGAATTAACTGCAATTTCCTGCGGATGCCCCGGGAAGGGCTGATAAGTTCATTGAATGCTCGATTTCGCGCCTTGCCGCCGCAACCTCGTCTTGGAAAAGTTGCCAACTTTCTATATATTGCTATTAGAAGTTTAATTTAACCCTTTGTGTCCCGGCGATACCTCGCGTTATCGCTTCTGCCCAAGTTTCGTCGTGAATCAAATATTCTTGGAATCCTGCTTAAGACGAGATACACAGTCGATTACATCCTACGACGATCGAAACTCGTTTTTATTTCCAACAGTAATTACGTTATATTTACTGTTGTAAATAGTTGAGGATGTTGTTGTTATAGGATCGTAGCAAAACGATTTCTTACTTATTTGTTTCACTTATACTTTACTCTTATATCCTACAGTGATTATTATAATACTCTTCTTAAATCTAATTAACATTCTTTTCTTTTGTGAATTTCCTTAACTGTCTCGCAAGCTACTGCGGGCGTCTGCTGTTCAACTGTTTTTTCAACATATATCTTATACATACATGCATATATGATCGAATTCGCACTTACCAACGGACACACGAATAAACGGCGTAACATTTATATATATTCTGACATTTACAAAATACATCTAGCTTAATTCTAAATAAGAAATTCTTTTTTAACCGATTCTAACCGTACCTCCTGTTCTTTTGTATTGCAAATAATTTCTATGGTGCTCGCGCGAACAAAATCCCAGCTACCAGTGAAACGAATTTACCCGGTTCGCGCTCGTCGCCGAGCACTCACCGAACTCCCATTGTTAACGATCTTCATCCCCATATCTCCATATTGCATTTAAGGATTTCACATGGGCAAATGGTCGCCTGTTGGCGCACAGTCGCGTTTTATAATTTCGAAAACGCACCGCTAATACCCCAGCATTCGGTAATCGTCCCGGCCGATATTTTGAACCGAGCGTAAGCTCCGTTATCCGACAAAGCCGTTCCGTGAATGAAGCCACTCATATCGGTGAACGTCGTACGCGTAACAGGATTTGTAAAGAATGAACCTGTACGTCGCGCGATAACTGGTTCAAATATATCGCTCTATTAGACAAGATGTTGGGACTATTTTCGTATTTTTAAAAAATTATTATGATTAAGAAAGTTTATCAGAAAAATCCTCAATAGTTCCTCAGAGTCTGTACGTAGTCATTTGAACGCGCTATTTGCATACCAGTAATTGTTTCATACAACGAGAGAAAAGCTGTACGGTCTCCAAGGGGCAGATCAGTAGTAAGGAGTTAAACAGAGCGAACAGGTGTCGAATTCCACTTTACGTCCATCTCCTCCATCGTCGTAGAGATCAAAGCTCGAGATGTTTCGCGCGGTACCGGCAAAGCGAAACCGGCCTTACGATCCTCGAGCTTTCTGTTCCTTTTCACCGACCAGAAAAGGGTATCAAGCAGCCGTGCCGCCGCCCGGCGGGGAAGAGGGCCGCAGCTTGAAAGAGTGTCGTAACGAACTGAGCGGGCTTGCTAATCGCCCGCACATTTTTTCCCGCTGCGATCTCCGAAAGGGTCCGAAAAAGAAGCTGCGCGATTGCGCCGCTCTTTAAAGTTCCACCGGGCCGAACGACGAAACGCCGCGTATATACGCGTAGCGATGACTGCGGGAAGAGGGTGGTCGAGAAGAGGGAGGGTACCGGTTGTAACGGGCTCTTTAACCATTTCCACTTCCTCGTGCAAATTTTAGTGAAATTGTCGTGCACTCCGAGGCTCTTCCCTTCGAGATGGCGGCGAACCCATTCAGAGGCCACTCGAAAAACATTCGAGTGCCCATTGTACGATTACGCCCGTCTGTTCAGGATGCTTTACCCAGGTTGATGCACGCCCACCTAGCTCCTTCGCCCTGGCTAAATTCCCGGGTAAAATCACTCGGCCGGAGTACCGTGTTAATGGACGGTGTAAGGCTCTAATCAGATCCCCGATCAAATTGATTGCATCGATTTTGCGGCTGCATAATTGATACAGGAAATTCATTACGTTCGTCCGGCGCGTACCTGTGATTACAGTTTGATTCAGTTTTATCGCCGAGTCCGCTAATAACCCGACGATTTCAAACATTAATAAATAGCTCGTATGTAAAAGTTGAATAAAAGTGTCAGGATTTTTATTCATTATTTAATTAATGCACAATTTCAGATGCTTGGTATTTTTCAAGAACCAATCCTCCAAGTACGTGTCCNNNTTTATTCATTATTTAATTAATGCACAATTTCAGATGCTTGGTATTTTTCAAGAACAAATCCTCCAAGCACGTGTCCATATGCATCGGTAAACGCGTAACAGGAGGCACTGGTGTACACCTCGAAGAAAGGATAGCGTGCTCGTCGCCTATCAGGTTCGCACGGTACTTTCCTCGAGGCGTATACTTTTATCGCCGTTGAGCAGCTTGCACTTCCGTCGTTAATGCCTCGATATGGAAATTCACGTCAGGCTCCGGTGGACCGAGAAACGGAGGAACGATCTGACGTATTCGCCGGTGCGACGTTGAACATTAATAAAAGGAAGCCGTGTCGCGGGACTTTCGCGCGATACGAGCGGGCATAAGAAAGCTGCGGAACTCTGCACGCGGTAAATTCGACGGGAGAGAAATAATAAAATCGAACGCGAGACGCGGTCCGTGAATGTCTGTGTCTTTGAAGACGTCTCGCGCGATTTTGCTGCGATCGGTCCGAAGCTTCTACCTCAACATCGATCTTCGCTAACAATTATCCTTTGTACCCGCGATGCGATTGATGCATCAGCCAGCGTAACGAGTTAAATGGAATTTGCGCAATCAGAGTTTGTATTCCCGGCGTCTGGCTTCGACGGTGCTAACAGATTTGAATACTTGTTACGACTTCAACAAATTTCGATTGCATTTAAAAGAATGGAGAGGTTGATTAGTAAAGGCACGTTCTGTTTCAATTACCTCGGAAGTCGTCGTCGTGCATAGCGGCCGTGTAGTTAAATCGATAGTAAAACCGGGTCGTTATCGTCGGCTCGGCGGAAATTTCAATGGGACCGTGCACCCCTGGCTCGAACCGCAGCGCAACAAGAAATTTTTCAAGGTTCGCCCTGTTGTACGTGGTACGAACGAAAAACAAGTCTGCGCGGCACACGGCTGATCGGCCCTGACCGTCGGGAGCACGCTATTCCGCTCGATCTCCGGTCGGTACCATCAGCGTTGATGCTTCCCAAACTGGATTTACATGCCAAGGGTTTTGGACGCCGGCCAAATTGGCTGCACCTGATTCCGATCGACGTACACCCCGGGCATTACGCTATTTTATACGGCACTGGGCTTGATCCCGTGCCGTGCCAGCAGCGCGCGCGGACGCTCAAGTTTGACCGTTGGATTTTACGAGGCCAAGTTTCAACGGGCGTCCGCAAATGACGGACCTCAGACGATGATCCAAACGGCGAAGACGACGGCGGCGGTCGTAAACGGCCATTAGCCGTGGCAGCACCGCCCTAGATTGTTGTTAAGCATTTCAGGGTCGATTGCGTCGAATCCTTTAAAAATTTATGGGTATCGCGTTACCAAATTACCAGCGGAGATTTCCGAAGCGCAGATTGTCCGCTATAAAATTCATAGTGCGATAAATTTTCAATATGTTTGACACAGATTGCGTGGTAATTTTCTCCGGAACAAAAGCTCAGCTTCATGAATTCCTTCCCTGAAGCATAAACCATTTTTACGGTGACAATTAAATCCCGTCGGATACGCGACATTATTTAAACGATTAAATCGTTCGAATTTATTTACTGAATTTTCCCTATTTCGATAGTAACGTGCATACATATATATATATATATATTCTCTGGCTACTAGAGTAGCTTGACTTTGAGCACCGTTAGCTTGGTCTTCCGACTCGACGCGACGTATCCATTAGCCGGTAATGCTTTGTAAACGGGATTAAGCGTCGCTCAGATACCGCAGTAATTACGCGGAATGGCTACCCAAAATCCCTACCCTGTGGCAAATCACGCCATTGACTGCTATCTAATATCCTCCATTGTCTTCACGGCCACGTCAAAGATGTTTCTCACAGCTCATCCAGACTTCCTTCCGCCTATTACCCCTTGCAATTACATACGTAATTACATCGACGAGCAAACAAACATTTCAGTCTGATTCAATTAATACTTGCTTTAAAAGTCGTGCAATTCGACGGACGGAGCGATCGTGTGAGCTTCTCATCAATAATTAAGGAGGATGTTTATTTGATCTTCGATTTTCGTGTGAGTAAGGATCTCTCGCGAATTCGGATGGTGCCTTCGTCATTACCGTTGAGGACTTCTATGAACTCCGTTGGCCAGGGTGAAATAAAAAGTATCGAGTGGCTCGAGTAAGCGAGGACACGTAGATGTTGCACGGGAGAGGGACGGAGAATGCGAGGTACGTGAATAGGAAACCGTTGTTGGATGGAGAAAGAAGTAGGCGACGGGAAAAGGAAGAGAAAGAATAGGTTGGTCGGGTGACGGGAAGAAGGAGAACGGGAGCGGGTAGATGCGAGGAAAGATAGGGACAGATATTGAGATAGATAGGGGGAGGAAGGGCGGAGGGACCGGGAGAGGGTTGAAGGAGAGAACGGAGGGGTGAGCCATTGCCGCATTGCACCCTCGCCAACACGATTTCACCTCTATCGATTCGCGATTCTCCGTGTGTTTTATGCCGTTACACTTGGATAACTAGACACTCTCCCTTTGATCACACGTTATTGTACCCGGGACCCTATTATCCTCACAGCCCTTTCTACTGCTCGTTTCTCGCGAGCCACTGGAGCGTCTCGTGTTTCCCCTCCCAGCGGTACGCATGCTTCACGGAAAAACCAAAGACAGAGGGAAAATTATTTTGTTGATTAACCTACGAACGCACCCGAGCGTGAATCATTGTTTTCGTTCAGAGATCAGCTGCGCCCCGCGATCTTATTTCACATTCTTCCAGTTTCCTTCGTCCGGCGAACATTTATCACGCATCCGCGATGCGTTCAACGCCGATGAATTGTACCTTTAATTAATCCTTCCTGTTTAATTCCGCGAAGAAGAGCCAGACGACCGGACCGACGGGGGTGGGTAGCGTTCGCGGAACTTCCGCCTCTTTCGATTAGAATACGCTTGGCGAAATAATGAGAAAAGTTTTTTCCGCTCGAAATTTGGTCGAGTTCGTTTGAAGTATTGTTATATAACTGTGACGCACATTTACGTGCGCTATAGCAAGGAGGCAGACTCTTACTTTTTTTAAATCCACTTATCTGGCTGGCCAATTTTCGGCTTGCTTCTTTTCAAGCGCTCATAATATCTCCGCGCGTAACCTTTGATCATTTTTAATAAGGCGTCACTGTCTATGTACGTGGTACTTCATGATTTCACACCACGATAGTTTCTTAAGGGCACAATGTCTGATTTAATATAGTCTGTGGGTACGTATGCACCATAATTAGTTAATTTGCTGCAAACTCCTTGGACACAAGTGGTGCTCGAATGAAACCGTCTTCCCTTACCGAAGTTCTCGTACCGGAAACACGCCAAGCGAAGTGATTGGAGGAAACTTCATATTAATTGTAAATATGTTGGTTGATTTATTCCAGTAGACTTCAATAATTAATTCCTAAATCTAAAATCTTAATGCATCGTCTCTAGGAAGATTGAGGACTTCATTTCATTACATCCCAAATGCAGGATTGAAATAATTGTAGAAACACGTCTGTCTTGAATTTTCTAAACGTTTCTACTCGCAACCAATCTACTATGAAAATCGATAGAAACGCGCAGGGAAAACGTTCTTTTTATATGAACTAACCGTGAAAGGAGATAACCATTTGTGAACGTGAAGTCTGCACATACTGCTGAGGTTTGCATCCAGACGGAAAATCTCACGTGACTATGGAGTACCTTGTGCCCGACATATCATTCGCATATTTTACGTTCTTGACGTTTTATATGTACGATCTACCGGCACCAAGCTTGTACATATCTACCTCCATATTACGCGGTAATATATTACCTATCACAATACCTTTTTTAAATGTCCCACGGATGCAACCAATCATTTCAGTGATATCATACGCGTTTTAATTACGTCAATTAGGAAGATAACAACTAAAATATCAAATATCACTTACACGCAATGCGTATTAATTTATAATTACGAACTGTCTAATGAGTTTATCGATTTACTAGTTATGTTTCATATGAAACTAATTTATTATTGAAGATAAGAACATTTTATTGCAATTACTGCTGAGTTCCTGCAGGAATAACATTGCGTCGTGAAATAAAATGTAAAGTCTTATCTCTGGCACAAGAGGTTCTGCGGTTTTTTCCAACCGTTTAAGCCAACTCTCAGCGCCTGTATATTCCCCGCTACTTCGTCAGAAGGAATTTTGCGCCTTTCGACCCGTGGGATTTAGAAAATGCGGTACTTTGCAGCTGTGCAATGTGCTCCGAGCCCGTAGCAAAGCTCGAGCTTGTGCCAGGGAGCCCTCGGTGTACAGTCTGGAACATGAAACGGGCGAACACCCATACGCCTCCTCGGCGATCGTAAAGAAGCTTCCATTTTCACGTAATTCTCTCGTGTAACCGTTGTACTCGATAATCAAATTCGTACGTGAAGAAAAAAGAAAGGAACGGGATTGACGGTACGGAACGGATGGGATGTGATCCGGTGGATAGCATTCGGAAAATCGAGACTCCCCGTTCCATACATGTAGATCGAAATATTCCTTTGTTAAATATTCATTCAGCGGTGAGAATTCTGAAAAACAAATATTCGAGGTGTTTGCAACAAGAGAACAAAACTGTTTTGTGTAACGTAATATTATGGAACTGTACAATCGGAATGCGTACAAATAAATACCGCGCTGATACCATACCTTCGTTCTTACTGAATTTATTGTGGAAATTTATTAATGAAATCGTTAATAAAATATTAACAAAGCCTGCATTCCACTTTAATAATCGCGTGTACATCTTTCCTCATAGAAACGTCTTCATCTGCGAATCTAGAAACTTCGGTACTTAGCGGCACTCCGTTCAGCGTCAAGACAGAATACTTGGCAAGTTTGTGGCGAACTAATCAAACTAATAACACATCAATATTTGTTACATGACAATTTGCTATATTCGAGATCTTGTATCTCAGACATTCAAAGGCATCAAATCAATATAATACGTACCGCCTGAAGGTTTGCTGCTCTCATTCACAAACGTCTGCTTCGTATTAAAAGGATTTTATTTATACGCGGGTAATAATATTCGTCGGGATCAGAATTTTATCGCAGGCGTACGGTATTAATCCACGGTGAAATTCAGGCGGCCGGTGGTGAGCGCGCAGGGTGATAGGAAAATATGGAACTTTTTAAAAAGCAATCTTACAGAAGGCGCGTATAAAAATTTTATTGGTGAACTATTCTATCGTGCCGGTTCGCCATCTAATCGTATAAATAAGATGGAGGTGTATTAAATCTAGGCACAGAATACGCTCACGTACCCGTGTTTGCGAAAACGACTTTCTGAATGCCGCATCAGGAAACTTTTATACCCCGCGTACTCGACTAAAACTCCACTATCTTGCCGCGTCGCACGTCGCGTTGCCGCGAAGTTTCCCGTGCCCGCAAAACCGTCTTCAGATACCGTAGGAAATCCACGAAACACATCAACGGCGGCTGGGGGGGAGTGGGCGAACAATGCGCGTCAGGCGAAGAGGCCGCGCGGCACCGACGAATTTTTCACCCGTGGCATCATTTATTTAATTAAGTCGTGAGAAACGTTCGACGCGGGCGACCGTAAATAGAAACCTGGCCCCGTGCTCGAAATAAGGAGTACGATCGTACCTACTTTCGAAGATAAAGCTACCCTGAATAATATATCGTCAACGTTCTCCGCTTTATCGAACATTCAACGAATACGCTCCGCTTCGTTCCCGGTGCCGTGCCCGCGCTCTTTGAATTTATTCCGTTACAGTAACGATGTTTACTTTATTCCACGTATTCCCGAACGGCGGGAATAATTCCCTGGAATTTCGAACAGTTTTGTCGTTGAATTCCCTGGAATTACGTGTTGGATCTTCCTGTGAAATGTTTCCCGATTCCCAAGTTCTCATATTCATTATTAAATTAATTGTAAGGGAAGCGTGTCAAAGAGCTTGCTGCTCTTAATCATACGGAAGTTACGCATTTAATGTTTCATTTAAACCACGGCTTCGTCAGATATTTTAAAAATCGATTATAACATGTCATTGATTTAAGCTTGAAATAGAGCGAACAACCCGTTTTCTAAAAGAATCGTTTTCTGAATTCAACATGAGGAAACTTCCATAGGACAGCCCGTTACGAAGTTAAGAAATCCTCCGACGGCTTTCGCGGTTGTCTCGGGAATCCTGGATTTCGAGAAGGTGCCACAAACTATTATCTTTCAAGCTATAACTGTCGAAATTAAAGCCAGAGAGAAAGTAATGGAAAATATTATCCATGCTGCCTTATCCTTATTTGACGAACAATAATTAACCCTTTGCACCTTGAAGGATTCTGTAAGTTGGCTATCAACTACTTAGCTATTTCAAGAGAAAGCTTCAGGGAAACACGCATGTCTCAAAAAGTTTCGCTGAAATAACTTAATTCCCTGTGAATAATAATAATATTCAATAACAAACGTCCCATGAGAAGGGACATCTAAATGGTATGCTAGAAGTACGATGTCCTATGAGAGGTGACAGCGGAGTGCAAAGGATTAACAGTAACATTTATTGATAAATGAATATACAACAGAATTTCATTTCTTTATACAACCCTTCAACGACAATCAAATGTCCACAATTTATTTAATATCGTCTTTATTAATTTTACATACTTCGAACACAGCTCAGGGTAGTGTACTGGGTAAACTGTGTCGCGTCACGTGGTAAAGAAAGTGGCATTATTTGCCGACAGCTATCGCCGCTTGAATGGCCCATGAGAAGGGACATCTGAGTGATACGCTAAAATTACGATGTCCCATAAGAGGGGACAGCGGAGTGCGAAGGGTTAAGATTCAATTTTACAGGACATTCAAAATTTCCAGAGATACCATTAAAAGTATCCAGTAAATAACCATCGAGGACATTATCTCTTCTTCGAGTAGATAACAGTATGTCAATCCAAGCGATACCAAGTGACAAATTGTTGGACTGAATATGGCTCGGTTTTTAGAATAAGTTCTCTTTTTGTTTATTTCTCCTAGTCGAGTTGGCTACGGTTTGGTCTATGGTTACGGTGTTGTTTCTTCTTACTCACTTCGTTACATTTTAAGTTCATGTACGGTCGCGTGTAAGAGCTGTTAAAGTTTCTAATAAATAATTCGTATTTGCTGCCCAATAGTGCAAAAGTTATTTATCCAATACAAATATTGATGATTATTTACCGTTGATCAACGACGTTTACACAGCCTCGGTTCACGTCCGTGCTCGCTCGAGGCCTGCGTGCCACGGCGCGCTCGAAACCTCGGTGAAAATTCACTGAAGGCGTGAACGTTTACCCGCGGTAATCGTCTTCATCCCGTGCCGCTCGGATGACCCCGCGGAAGCGTGCGTCTCTGCGAGGATGCAGCCGGAACTCTATCCGGCTACGAGCCAGCGAGTTGGCTTCGTGCTCGGCGCGACGACCAAGAACGTTTTCGCGAGCTTGCTTATGACGCCATAAGCAGTTGCCTCGTTGAAGCCGGGTAGAACGTGCGGGCGAGGCGCGCGACTGCCGGATAAGAGAGGACCGAGTGTGTAGCCAAGTGGGTAGACACCCTCGGCGTACTCGACCCTTTCCACCTGTGTACCCCGCCGTACCAGCCGCTGCATCTCGCGCTTGTTGTCTCTTCCTTCCACGGCTCGTTTCTTACCAGCCGAAAACGGAGGCACAATGCCGAGGTTAATCCGTGATAAACTTTTGGCAAGCCTATTTATGCACCGACCCGAACAAGCGCCGGCTTTCCGGCGGGCTGAACGACGCTGGAAAACACGAAACGTACCGGGGCTTATTACGCAGCCCGGGAGGTGGAGATGAGCGAAGTGGGTGACGAGACGAGGGACGGTGTCGCGGCAGAGGAGCGTGAGCCCGGGTTTATTGTGCCGTTATACTTTCGTGCTTTAAACCGGCGGAAAACCATGTGGATGCTCCGAGTTGTGTATAAGTTTGAGGCTGAGTACATATATATATATAGTTCGCGGATCCGCCCATGCTGCTCGGTCGAGCTGTAAAGTCAGCGGGTTATAGAGATCATTAAAATGTTTGGCTGACTCGCGGGCCTTCGTTACTACTTGCAACGATCGTGACCGTTGTGTACCTGCGTCACGTGCTTGATGCTGAATCAGCTGTTCAACTAATTCCTCTGCGGGCCTATTTAGTCGGATCGAAACAGATACCTAATTACAGTTGTTACCACGGTTATATTATTATAGTTTGATGAGGAATTTGAAGAACGAATCGCGTAATCGTTTCCACGACGAAGTCGCGACGGTGCGTGATTACTATTCAGCGCGTTGGGCGAATTCGAAACAAGAAATTACAACCAATTCGAACATCGCCGCCGTTGTGTATCGGGTCTTCGACAGGGTGAATAATTTAAGCCCGGCCGATAGCTTTGGTCATCGTTTACATCAACAGTTGCGCCCGGATGAAATTGCACAACAAAGGACAAGGGGCAGCCGGCGAGCCGACCGCAGAGGAAATTAAATTTAGGTATTAAATGTACGGCCAATAACACCGGTATGAGTTGACGGTGCGCCGGAATAATAGACTCCGGCTACCGTAATTAACTCGCTGGAAAACCGGAGAGACGAACGCTATTTGCGGATATGCTCTTTGACCACAACAATTACGATTATCCAGACATTTGCTATCGCGGTCGACGAACACCCTTTACCAAAAATAACACCATTTGTAGAAATGAGAAGACGATTAAATTACGATTAACCTCCCGTGTAATCACAGTCCTCGGCCGCGATTTAATCGTTATCTTTCTATTCGAATTAATGAGTCAATTAAACGTTTCGAATGCGATTACGACATTTTATACCTTGAAGAACATACGAAGAATATAATTAAAAATATCTTCTACGAAATACGGTAGCAATCGATGGTGCGACATTTCGTCTCGATAACAACTGGATACTAACGAATCATTCAGAATGTTATAATCTGATGGGGCAATCGGTCCCGATTAGCATACGAAGCCACAATTCACGCACTGGAATTCCCTATCGGAAACAAGGCAGAGGGAAGTTAGATGGAGGAGGAACGATGGGTCCGAAGGCAGAAACAGGGCGAACCTCCATTTCCGCGAGCCACCGGACCCTGCTCCTGCGCGACATCCCGACAAACTACCGCCACCGATGCCGGGCCAACGTTCCCTGCCCGCTCGACTGTGCATTTATGCAACCCGGCTATAGTACAGCGAAAAGCAGAACCAGCGGTGACCCAGGCCCTCTGTTGCCTTCCGTCATCAGTTTCACCGGCCATCCGCTTCGAACGCTCCTCTTCCGCGCCATAAATGCGCTCCGTTAAAGCGCGAGAAGACTATTCGGAAAGGAGTTCCGCTCGGATTTTCACCGATGATAAACGCGTTGCCAGATCGCAAAGGAGAATTCCGAGATTATGCAGCTCGCTGAATCATGGTAATAATTTCAGGATTAATTCATTTATAAAACAGCTATCAGTATTTTTAATTAAATCACGTTTGATCGTGTTTCTCCCTCCGAAGGGGAAGTACCCGTGATAAAATTAACCCTTTCGCTACGGCAGTTCGATCCGTCTTAGCAATACTCTTGAATGGGACCGCCCGACGAAAGTGATGTATGTAGATTAAAATATATATTAATTTACATTAATATTATTTACATATATTATTCTTATTATGTTTATATATAATAATTGTTATCTTTATATTACTATCGTAATTATTTATATCAATTTATGTATATTCATGTATATCCGGCGATCGAGTCCACGAATTTTCATGCGGAACACGGATATATCCGTCGTTCGGAGCGAAAGGGTTAAAGAAACGGTTCTGTGTGTTTATTACAGCCGCTTAGGCGCCAGAGAGACCGTGACGGTTTTTCGCGAGTTTCGCGTCGACTCACCGAAGTACGCTTGTTGCCGGCCTGAATTAATTTCGTGCATAGCTCGTTGTCGCGTTCCCCGGGGGGGACCGGACCGTTGCGCGAGAAATAATATCGCCGGGAGCTGAGAAGCTGACGGTACGAAGGTCGCTGAAGGAAGATGGAGACGAGAGGATCACCTCGTCGAGAGTGTCATGGAAAATAGAAGCGCGGTTGGGATGAGATACGATGCCCGATACGAATGGTAGGAAAACACGACGGGGGCGGGAAAGGATAACCGTGAAGAGAGCAGCTCGAGGATGGGAGGAAAATATAGGAAGCTCCTTCATTTTCATTAATAAAACATCTCGTTGGATGGGAAGTCCCATGGAAAAAAGTGGCGTACGGATGGTTGGGTGGACGAGAACCCGGGGTAAGAGACGGGGGACACCACTGGAAACCTGCGGCTTCCAGGTTGCGACTATTTCTGAATAACAACGAAATGCAAAGCAGCTGATAGCGTCGTGGCTGGGGACGTTGTGGAAGAGCGACCGAGCTATTCTTCAACTATCCGGCTCTTCACTACCGTCACCATCTTTGGCCTCTCAAGACCGCAAACTCTTCTTACGTGTACCTACCCACTGGTAAGAGCCTCTTCCTTAAGATCCCCTTCGTCTTCCCAACCCATGGCTCCCTCCTGCTACACCGCCGCCACCGCTTCCACGCAGACCGTTCCCCCGTCCGCGAGAGGTTAATCCCTCTCCGGGGAAAATTAGCCTGCTGTTCACAGCTCGTTTTGTCTGCCCTTTCTGCGCCGTGTCTCTCGAATTTCGCAGCGGTGTTCCGTGACCGTGTTGAAAACGGATTGCCATCATTCCTCGTTTAAGCACTACACGAGTACGCGATTTACGCGGCTATTTTTTATCCCTACCTCAATCTCGAGGACAGCGCATTTCAACTGATCTTGTTGTCCATGCAATTAAACAGTCATATGGACATCGATAAGAAAAGGAAAAAAATTTTAATGTTTTATTATATTTTTATTATAATATATAATTATTTTAGATCGTATTAAATGTATGAGAGTAAATGAGAATCAACAGACTTTAATTTCAACAAACTCGTATTCTTGTCGCAGCAGTTAATTACTTCGGCCGTAGAGATTCATATGCGATACTAATTGTTTCACCATGGGTCAGCGTTAGTTCCGAGGGTTTTAACGACGGAAGCGATAGTTCACACGCAGAATTCGAAGTAGCTTGAATCGTAATCGGTTTAAAGCGCGTTCAAACACGAAGACTGTCATTAATGGTTGAAAGTTTCCACCGCGTATACGTACGCAGATCGTACTGTGTATCGCTGGCAATTACCGAGCAGAGAGTCCCTTGAATTATGCATACAGAGTACAGCGTAATGTATACGGGCTGTCATACAATTTGTAGGTCAGCCTTCTGGAGTCTTTACTCACCCAGCCTTTCACGGCTGCGTCAAATATTAATGCTGTGAATGATTTAGCGGCTTGTCAACCTGACAGCCAGCACACGCCGCGCCGCCGTTCGCGGTTAATCGAATTTTATGCTCCTCTCACGGCGACGATGTTGCCGAAGTTCAAATCCCCATGAAACTCGCTGGAAATCTTTAAAACAAGATCGCACGACCCATTTCTTATCGATTTTTATTCGAGTACGTAATGTCCCCTGACTTACTGTGTCAATCGGTGCACCGAAAGCACGTAAAAGAGCACGCGAGTTCGCACGGGGTCTCTTTAAGGGACGTTCGTAAAACGTAATACGTTCGCAACGCTCTTTAAACTTGAACTTATTCCTCTTCGAAAAATGGCCGAGAGTCCAGGTAACGAGAGACGAGCGTACGTCTCGTTACGAGAGTTTCGAGACACGTGATTGTTCGCGTGCAGATTCACTTGCACGTAGACCCATGCACGACGTGTCGCGATGCGAGCAGGCGCGTGTATGCACGTATGTAGTTACTTCCGCACGTCCGCGTAGCCAACGGTACGTCACATTTAAAGTAGTCTGAAAGTCATAAACGTCCGTGACACGACGGCCGGCCGCCGTAGCAATTCACCCTGCGCCCTTCTCTGTTGCCAAGTTTACGAGACCCCCAAACACGTGGACGGCCGGATTATCCCCCGACGTTGGCCAGCTCTTTCCGTACCTGAATAATACGACCTCATCGATCGTCGATGTAAGAACGAGCGAAGTTAATTTACGAGGTAAAATTTCGCGGCGAAACCGGCGAGGGATCATGGATCCCACGTTTCTATCCACGTTCATTTAGAATTACCACTCGCGAATAAGATTAGCAGTAAAATGTTCCGCGCAGTTTTATTATAAGATAACAGGCATTGTTAGCACAATGTAACAACTTCGAGGCTTTAGCAACTTCGAACCTGACGTCTAACCATATTTCAACTATCTACCTGGTTATTCGAAACGAAAACTATCATTAAAAGTTAAGGGTCTTGGTTAATTCACGAGAAAAGTAGTTCCCTAAGTCTACTTTGCCCCGTGTTTTAATGGTACACGTAACTGATACTCCTCCCCGCCATTTTCATTCCACGCAAGTTACATATTGACATTAATAACCGGCTACGGGAACAGCTATTCAAATGAATTTTATTCTAGTTTTTTTTCGAGTGATACCGCGTGTAACGGCTACGGGAGGCGGATGGTAATTTTTCTCTCGTTCATTCATTTCCGGGCGCAAGTGTGACTTAAAGAAAAACCGCAGCATCTAAAAGTTTTACTTTTTATCCCGACAGCTAGTCTCAATTTTTGACGACGGCATAATTTATGACCTTCAAGAGCCTCGGAAATGATGCATTGCCTTGATCGGCAAAAACCTGGCAGAAATCCGTGAGACTATGTGAAGATACCAAATAGTGTTGCGTCTATAACCAACACATATTCTTTCAAAATTCTTTTGTAAGTTAAATGTAATGTTTGTTATAAAATTATAAGAGCAAAAACGAAGGGTAACTTGACTCTAGGTTTTCACATAAAAGTCCATTATATCGGGTATAATAAATTTCTATAGAAATTGGATTCGCCGAATATAACGAAAAATTTTCCTCGTACAACCGCAGCATAAACAAATTTCCAACTCCTGGACTTTAATTGGAACTCTTCTCAATTTCGGTTAGTTTATGCGCGAATTTTTCCCTCCCAATAAACTGCCCTATTGTGCTGTGCAAATGGGCAGAAAATGTTCCGTTTTTAGCTAAAGTTAAAAATAGACGCAAACAATAGATTTTTCATCATGGAGCATTTCGGTTTAGAGATTTCCATATATTTTATAGCTGCTCAAGTGAAACAGATTTTTACGAAACGAATACTTCAGACTCTGAGAAAAACATTGAGGAGCATAAAAAATGGATGTTGTTCATTCCGCGATTACATCGTTATTTAATTCGCAAGACGCAAAACCCGGCTGAGCTGTATAATCCTTCGCGCTGACTGTAAACTTTGAACTTTGTCGAAATTCGAGCGTGAATCATCGGGAAAGATTACAATCGCGTAATCCTCTTTGGGGCATCTGTCGATGCTTAAGCCAGTGCGGCGCGCGCGTTCCAACTTAGTTTTTGCTACAAGTCAAACTGCATAAAACGGAATAAACATCGGGCTCGCGGGAGAAGGAGTAATGGGTGGCCGTGCGAGAATTACGAAGAAAATATTTGAAAATATCCCCCTCGGTGAACGCGCGGGCAACGAGCTAAAGCCGCTTAACGCTGCCTTGGAATGGCGAATGCATTCCCGTTATCGTACAGCGGCTGAAAAACAATCGTTGGTTTGTTTTTACCATTTAA
>SHCU01000288.1:31234-42924 GCA_004307685.1 Ceratina australensis | reverse complement strand
CCTCGGTGAACGCGCGGGCAACGAGCTAAAGCCGCTTAACGCTGCCTTGGAATGGTGAATGCATTCCCGTTATCGTACAGCGGCTGAAAAACAATCGTTGGTTTGTTTTTACCATTTAAATCCTGATTAACATCTACAAATGAATGTACCCATTTAATTATAATTGTTACATTCAGGATCAACATTTTCGCTAAGTCTCTTTAAACTTGTACGTTAATATTAACCTTCGGCTTATTATCAATTACACTTGGGAAAACGTAGGGGCGTGTTACATGAATTATAAAAAATGTTATCACCAGTTTTTAACGAATAAACGTGATTGAGTTTCGAGCTCGTCGAGAGGTATTATCAGTTTCTTGCGCTGAAAGAAAGGAGATAAATTTACTGACTAGGTAATTACCTGGTAGAGTAAAGGTATTGCGAACCTTTCGAGCTACGCGAGTAAATAAGCATCGCGTTCGAACGTCGAGATTCTGTTTAATCATGATGGGATCGCGAACGAAACCCCGGCTGGCGAAAGAAATCGTTCGGAAAGTTTCCAGTGTTCTGCATTGCTAAACGAGCGGGGGGAGAATTCAGTAAAGCCGACTGCTACGAAGTATGGCTCTCTCTCGAAGATCGTTAAGCTAACAGCTACTTAGGCTAATAGACTAAAAATACCAAGCGGTGACCGAGTGACTCGCGTTAATTAAAATAATCCCACCGGTAAACATCACCGGGGCGACGTTAAAACTAATAGAAAATCCATGCTGCTTTATCTACGATTTTAATCGCGACCCAATTGCAACCCGTTCTCCATTGTCATATTAATTCGAAACTGATTTCATTGTAGATGAATAAAAGAAATTTCAATGATTCGAACAACAATGTAGCCCGTGTCATTGTTTTAGATACAATAAACCGGGATGAAAACAGCGCGTGCCTGCGTGTAACGAAATCCTTTGTCAGGGGAAAAGAAAACGGTTACATGATTCAATATTGAAAGGTATTTCGTTGCCGCACGTTCGGCGCCGTGTACCGCGCGCCATTATAAACCATTTGAAATGTTTCTCATCGATTGGGAACACCGTTTCATAACCGCAGCCACTTTTATAATATCGCATCCGATCGGTACATGAATATTCATAAAGCGAAACGATGCTACGAGAACATAAACGGTTGCCCGAGCTTCATCGCAATTTTTTATTATTTATCATAATCACGCAGTTAGCGGTGATCCGGCAGCGCAATACGCGATTCGTTGATAAGTACTTAACCGTTCGATTTCGCGTGAAACACAGAAATTTTTCACGCGAACGCGTAAAAACGTGGTACGAAAGCGTATCGCGAGCGAATTGCTTTTTCTTCCGCCGCGTTTTGCCACCGCTTATCGAATCGAACACGGTGTCTCACGGAGTTTCCTCGCCGGACGAGCGACTTGATAAATTTCCCTCGCAATCTCCAAACGAATCCCCGTCGTCTATTTCCCCGCGAGCTACGAAGAAACGTCGGCCGCGGAAAAGAAGTACAATAAGTTAAAGTCCCCGGTAACGAAGAGGGCTCTACGTAATTAAAATTAATTCGACAGTCGCGAGGGTCCGCCTTAATCAATCGTCCGCCACGCGAACGGCACGGCAGCAAAGAATTTAATGAAATTACAGAGACAACAACAACTCTTCTTCGCCCAGTGTTGGGAACAACAATCGATCGTCCGACGTAATGAATTAAGACGGGCGTCGATCATTCGACGAGAGCGCTCGCGGTGACAAATTGCCGCTTAATTCGTTCGTTACGCGCGCCGCATCTTTCGCGGAAAGTTGTTATAGAAGAATTTCTCGAAACACGAGCTATCGGCGCGCGGGACTGTCTACTTTGAGGAGATGAAAATTGAGGAACGTAAAGGGCGCTCGTACGAGTAGTACTCAGGAAGATTTGTTATTTCACCGTGTAGAATCGAGCTTAGGGGAACATGTTCTATCCCTTTCAATGCTCTGAAAATACTACGGGGTTACGTCATTTCCGCGGAATGTTTATCTTCAAACATAGTTTTAAATTTCCTTTCAGGTTGAAAATAGAAATGCATGTAAGATCCTTTATAGGAGAGACGGTCAATATTTTAGTAATCTCGAAAGAAAGCTAGACCCCGCGCGCGGCAAGCACCTCGTATTTTCTTTCTCGTCGAACGAGAGCCCGCGTGTATGTAACTCCCTATCGCCACGGCCGGATCGTTACTCGCCAGATTTCATCGTGAACGGCCGCGAATTAAATTCTGGCTATATTATTTCGAGAAATATTATATTGGCCGGGCTATCGCCGAGGTAAATTACATATCTTGCCCGTCCGAGGGCCACGTACGGGTTCATGCGTTTCAATTATAAGGATACTCTTACTACTCGCGGTTTCTTTCCTTGCAAACAATTCGGGCACTGTGAGACCGTTTCATTTCGAAACAACGATAAAGTAGATTGAACTGGTCGCCGCTTATATATATATAGACCACTTGAAATGATGAGACTACTGTGAATTTAAGAGATTCGTAACCTTCGTACGATCTTGAAACAATATTTTTTAAATGAGATACAGATATGAGAAATTAAGAAGTAGTTGGACGAACGTGAGCAAGCAATAATAAAGTCTCTGTCGATAAATGAAATTATCTGAGAGAAAGGGGAACCGTGACCGAATGAAGTCCGAGGTAACTTCTCTCCGCGGCTTCCCTACTTCATTTCGAAAATATTACTGACGTAAAAAGTTTCTCGATAAAAAGGAGCCACGCAAGGACGGTTTGATCAACTTAAAACGAATGAAATTTTTATTGTAGAGAAAGTTCGCCGGAGATCGAAATAAATGTCGCGGGAATACAGTTGCCGAAGTCTCGTATCCGCCCCACCACACTTCTTCTCCCGTAACTACTGCTCGATGTTCGTCGCAACAAAATATCGCAAGAACTGCGGAAACGTCGAATCAAATAAAAAAAAAGAGAGGGAGGAGAAGCGGAACAGGAAAAAAAGGAACGTGCGCGGTGCCGAGAGGGCCGGGAAAATATTTTTCACTTCTCGCGATGTGTTGTACGATATTCGTAGCCTCGGCGGATTAAGGGTACCGACACGCGTTTATTCGAAGTCGAATTCTATTCGAACCGAAATATTCGTGGCCCGTAAAACGAGTGCCGCGCAATTCCGAGCGCAAATTCAACCGCTTTCTCGAAACGCCCGAATACGAAATAGCTCCGTATATCGAATTTGTCATTTTCGATTTCCACAAATCCTTGCTCTCAACGCCTCTCTTTCTTGCGTCGCTTACGTACGTACATCTACATACAGCGTCTACACGTACGCCCCCGGTGCATCCCCCGGGCTGCCGGCCGACGATTTTCGCTCGATGCCGGATTGGAGATCGATCGGGACACGTCAAAGATGCCGGCTAGCAAGAGATCCAATCCCACCGGAAACCTAGGGATCCAATCTGTTCAGATATACTGGAATTAGGTTGTAAGCCCCTTGAGTGATTTTAATCTCTCTGACCGACATTGTCAGACCTTTTAATTACTTTGAATGATCTACTCAAGCGGCGCGGGGCTCATGTGAATCGGGATGAACGAGCTTAAATCGGATTAGTTCACGTTGAAAATATTGATATCTATCGGACCGTCATTCGATTTGTTAAAGCCCTTTGTAACATCACAGTCGCAGGAATTATCCGTTTCTCAGAATCCAAAAATAGTTCTCAATCCAACCGAGCATAAAATGCTTCTTAACGATTGTACCGAGGAATCTGGGCACAGTTAGTTGCAGCCGAATAATGGAAAATAAACAGTATAACGTGAAGTGAAATTTAATTCGTTAATAACGGTAATTGTTGTCGAACCTCGGAAGTGAGTGTTTAATTCCTATCGCTAGGAACGCTTAAGCGGCATATAAATATCGTATAAAGTGGTCGCAGCGGGAACAGGTTAAAAGCGGGTCGTACACGAGTGACGGAACGAAACAAATTGCGCTCTCGGCGGCGGCGCGGCACCGTGAGAGATATTCCAGGTCGAATGTAAATTTCAACTGTGTTCTGGAACCGCGTGTCGCGCGAATCTGGAAGAAAAAGGCGCGAAGATCGTGGGTACGAGGGCAGGGGAACGCGGCGACGGGAGAGAGGAATAGCGTGAGGCGGGAAGGAAATTGAGAAAGACAAACAGGGGGATGCACGGGGGGTTGGACAAGGATAAAGACGGGGCCGGAGCCGGAGTAGGGTTGAAGTCGAGGCACGGAAGGGGGCCCGGTGGTATGAGGTATACGGAGAGTTATGTGGCGACAAGCCGACAACCCCTTAGCACCGAGTGACAAATACGAGGCGCCCCGCGCCTTTTCTGCCTTCTCGCGACACTACATTCCACTTGTCCATGGAAAGGACGAGGAAGGAAATAAAGAAAGGAGAAAGGTACGATGGTATGGAACGTTTACCTCCTCCGTTCGCAGTGACTCACTCAGCCAACAAGTTAGGGCTGCGGCTGACAGACCCTTCTCTAACTTGTCTATAACCGATCCGCGAATTTTTCCGCCTCCCCTCGCCCTCCAGCGTTCGTTCGAACCACTTATTCTTTTCTCTCGCGGACTTCGCCATCTGCATTTATCCGTTTCAGGATTTCGGCAATAGGCACGAGACGTCAGACGCATAACGTTCACCGGTGATCCATCAAACGCTTTCTATCGTTTGTCTTTATATTCATTTTCTCTCCTCCTTCCCACTTTTTGCCACCTCTCTCTTACTCCCACCTATTTTTCAGCCAAACATTCAGCTTTTTCAGCTGAAAGTATCGATTCCAAAGCTATTTCTCTTGGACTACTTTCGAACGAAGTTAGCATAGGCCAAAAAATATTGCGATATATTTCGCGAAGGTAGAAGTTCGTTGGTCGAGAACAGCTAGCGCCTCAGTCGCTCCTGCGGTTTATGAGCCTGAAAGATTTTAAAGGATCAGGTACCTTGGTGGTTCTTTGGACTTATCCGAGCAGATACATAATAAAGTAGAATTAGAATATATTCGATTCAGTGTCTGGAATTTTAAGCCAATATAAACGCTTACTCTTTTATTTTGTATTAGTCGAACGAGGCTGCCACGTTTCTTATATAATTTTATCTGGTACCGAGGTGACTATAGCGAAAAGTAAAATTCGTAACAACAGAAATGCTGAAATATAATACAGCTTTTAGCTGGTGAACAAGCGTTGAGGTGTACTTGAGGGCGCAAACATGACAGAATGAACGTCTCCGGGAACGTGAAAAACTCCGTACGGATGCATCAGAGTCTTAAGAGCGACGGGTGAAGCGTTAGGATCGAATGGCCTGGTATAATTTCGACGAAAGAAACTGGAAGAGAGCGGTGTTGTCTCGGCGTCGACGTTGAAACCGAATCTCTATCCCCGGCGGTCGGCCATTTATTTCCGTGAAGCACTGGCGGCGAACGCGCGTCCCTCTAGCCGTAAACAATTTAATTGTCGCGGAAGATTAATCGCCGACTGTCGGAATTAATAAGAGGAATGCGTTTATTTCTGGTAGGTAGCAGGGCGCGTAATTAATGAGAAGGATGGGCTTAATGTGCCCTGACAAACCGTGGCTGTCCACCGCACTTACGACAACCATGACCGCGATCGCACGCGTAGGAATCCCAGGGACAAGGATTAAGGGAGGTTTCTAGTCGACGACGTTAAGGGTGATGATGCTTGATAATAGTGACCCGCACCCTCGCTGTTATTACTTCTACTCCTGATATCATACGATCCAAAGACTGGGGTTACGAAAACATTTTACATAAAATATAGATTAACGGTAATACACGAAATGGCATTAAAAACAATGCGAGTTCAGGTAAGTTCTTTTAGGAACTCCGTGCTGCGAACTGAGATTGGAGTTTTTCCGGGAGCGAATCAGTCGCACGGCGAGGCTAATCAATTGCGTCCATTTCACGAAGCAGGCTAACGTAAAAGTTGGCAACTTCTTAGGTAGAGTCGAAACTCGAACAGAGATTAATCGAATTGTCGTGGAGTAAAAACGCGGCGGGGATCGCGGGTGGATAGAATTAAATTAACGCATCCTCGCTGCGAAGGATTTCCCGTGATGAAAGAGACGGTCCTCGGGGCGACGATCCTAGTAGTATTTGCTGCAACGGTCGTTGAAAAGAATTTAATTCCGTTTCTTCGATTATCGTCCACTTCGTCGGAGGAACGACGAAC
Organism: Ceratina australensis; assembly: GCA_004307685.1. Lineage (NCBI taxonomy): Eukaryota > Metazoa > Arthropoda > Insecta > Hymenoptera > Apidae > Ceratina > Ceratina australensis. Next base: position 36,727 of record SHCU01000288.1, on the reverse strand, counting down.
GAGTGAGAAATTAGGGCAGAGCTGCTAGCCGGCATCGGTCTCTCTCACTCTCTTTCTGTTCTCTTTTCTTCCCCTATTTCGTGTCCCTTGAAGGGGTTTGTGTGTCTCCGTGTCAACCCCGGTAAAGACAATTCGCCGGTCGGCAAAATGGAAGGCGAGGCTCGACCGATCGACACTTCAGGAAAGGTCAAGTGAATGCAGTTAATACTTCTCACTACACGTATACACAAGTCAGTATTCGCTTCTCCCCCCATTATCGAGAGTGTTTACGTGGGTAATCTTAATCTGTGGAATAAAGAACCCCGGCCGGTTCGAGTGCACGGAAGTAGGTTGACTGCGAAACAAAGAAGGGGACGAAAAAAACCCAGCCGAGGTCGGGAGGTTGAAAGCCACTAGACTATCTATTGGCCACTCGAACTTAACTCGTCGTCTTCGTCGTAAGTAAAGTCAACTTTCTTAACCGAATAAATGCCAATAATCGTGATGTCCCAGTAGTTCGCAGCGAATGTAATACAGCTCCTCGAGATTAAGGACGCGATCGAGGTCTAACGATATTTATAAAGCATCTTGTTCGATAAAGAATTATGTCTTATTTAATTAAAACGGGTTGTATAACACTTGAAATAATTTAGCAGGTAATCGATATTTAAATGGTTCGGTCTAGACAACGCGTAAATGATTAAATGTAACCGAGCCTGATTAAGATACGAGATTAAGATGAATTCTTGGAAATTAATTTCGAATTAGCAACTATTAATGACCAGTTAAGCCCTATTATTGTGATCCAGTTCGCCCTCGTCTCAGTTGATCCCGCAACTAGTTCACCTGAACCCCGATATCGATCAACAGTTAGCCAGTGTACAGGGGTCAAGCGATAACTTTCCGGGTGTACTATTTATCATTTTAACGACGATGGGAGGGGCTGGGTTTGGGAGTGTGAACAACGACGTCGAAACGTTTCGGATCGAGCTGAAATAACGGGAATAGTTTTTCCTGTGCTTCCACGTGAAAATAGTATTCGGACTTCAGGCGATTACGTATACATGCCTACGTGTTTCCAACAGAGTTATGTATTGCTGGCAACGAGTTTCGCTCGCATAGAATTCCTGATGAAACACGTACGACGAATTAAATTGGCAATGATTTAGCCTCAGCTAATTGTAAAAATATTTCATTTAAATTATGTTATCGCAAAGAATTTTCGAAAAAAATTCGTCGACAATTTTCGTTAAGGGCGCTTGAGAATAACCTTCGCAAGTCTTCGCGTTGTTTCAGTTGAACTCGCTTTATAATGATGACCCGTGCAAGCATACAAAGTTGATTACGAATCTGTTTGAATGCTTAAAGTTACCGTGTTCCGTGTTAATGTAACATATCCATTTTGCCTCATTAACTTAACGTGCTAACTTGTGCCGATGCTTTCTCTACCCCGGTTGTTACATTCCATGCACAGAGGGAAAAACATTTCCATTCATTATTTATAATATAAGAAAATTGCACTAGTTCATGTAATTACGCCATACGTTCCTTGATTATTTGAAATTTTATTTGCATACCATACAGATGTACAGTTCCCTTATATTTAATCAAATAATTAAATAACTTTTCTTACTGGAAAATGTTTACCATAAATTCATTAATAATAATAAAAATTATTAAAATTTGAGAAAGATTTCCCAAGCCCGAATAAACCCACGAGGAAACCGTGAGAAAGGGAGTGCCAATTTATTCGAGCTTGATACATTCAAATGTTTTTCAAACCGAAGGGAATATTAATGACTCGCCGAAGACCTGAGTGTCACGGTTTATAACCCGGCTGCTCGGATCGGTTCCAATCAGATTCACGAGGAAACAGTGGGCAAATGTTCTTTCATCGCGCGTTTCGATCGCATGCAAACGACGGGCGTATTCAATAAGCGTTGTTTAGTTCCGGTTAATTACGTCGTTTAATACGGAACTTTATGCGATCGTGTGTCTTGAAATAAAGGCCGGGCATAATCGGTGTAATCTCGAATTAGCATGAATTACACAATAGCTGGTGGCGTTAGCGATGCCCACGTATCTATTACCGGGCTGCCTACCCGGACACGATTGTCGCGTGTGCTAAAACATGAATAACATATTAAAATAATCCGATTCAGTCAACAGAACGGATCGACATTATCGACGGTAATTCCGTGGAACATGTGATTACAAATTTAACGGAGTCGACAAAGTGTAATTACCCGGTCTGTCGCCCGGCTGATATATTACGCATTGCGTTTCGGTCATTGTTATTAATATATATATATACGTACGTGTACATCGGTCGGAGTTGAAACACCGTAGGAACGATAATGAATGCGATACGCGGTTAAACGCCGATAGCGAAGTGAAAATGCGTTATTAAGGATAGGTAGGCTGCGCAGGACCGTAGAGACGGATAATATCCGCGCGTTAGATTAAAATTAGAGGCATTTACAGTTCATAAATCCTGTTACGCGGTCGGATGAAATTCTTGGTTACTCGTTCGTTTCCGGTGGTTGAATCCAAATATTCGCACGAAATTCCTAAGAGCTATTTTTCATCAATCATTGAAACCTTCGCTGTTTTCTATTCGTACGAAATTGAAATTCGCACGTACATCGTGATCCCGTTGATTTTCGTTGACTATTGCGGGGGAAGATGCGAGCCAGGGATACTTGCGCGTGCAATTACCTGTCGCGGACGCATTTTCGCTGATTTTATCGTTTGCACAGCGGGCAGGGACAGTGGACCCACATTATTAGCTCGACAAATAATCCCCGCGGATTTCGCAGTGACAAATTATCTAGGACGCAAAGCAGTTTATTCGAATAGGTACACCGTGTCCGTTCGTATTTGCGAACGCGTTATCCCGGCGTTCCCATAACGATCACGAACGGGAATGGGCTATCGAGATCTTTCTGTTTGCGGTCGATCGATAATCAGTATCATCCGGTGACTTGGACAATTTTTCGTTTGTCTCTTATGTACCCTTTCGTACGTACGCGTCGGTTCCGCGAATTACGTTTCATTTTATTTGCGATAAATAAACTGAAATCCGAAAGAGGCTATTTGCATCGCGAGCACAATGGAGAATGATACGCGGCCCCCGTGAATCAGGCGAGTAACTGCTGGTACGTTTGGAAATATCGAACCGTTCGGCACGATTTCGTGTAAAATCGTAAACGAAATAGGGAATTGTGTTGCTATCAAAACAATCATAGGTAAAACCGTGGGAATACGTATTTGTCCGGGCATGGTCGAAAGGCGATTACACGGGGAACGGGTCTGGTTTTCGGAGATAAGTGCGAATTTATTTGGTGATAACGGTGCTTAGGATCGGGCGAGAAATCTGCTGTAGCCGGGATAATTAATCGACGCCCGTCAGGCTTAATTAATGGAGTTTATTAACGTCCTCACTGAAACGTTGCAGGGAATAGGTACAAGGATCTTCAACTTAGCCGTTCCACTGATTCGTAAAATTGCTACGAACTTTTAGATAGTCATACGTTATTAATTGATACGCTATAATTAATTGATACTAACACTTTTGCTAATTAACTACGATGGGAAACAAGTTAAAACCAGGAAAAAGTCCTTCGGTTTTCATTAGCAAATTCGTTATTTCAACTTCCCTCACAACATCGTCTGTGGTCGTATTAAACTTTTACACTCGAGAAAATTGTCTTCTTACTTTTAAACGTATATGAATTTTACAGTAATCAAATTTCATTTAATTAATTATATATTTGATTTTATCAAATCGAATGGCGACCGTGAGTCACCTATCGAGTGCAGAGGGTTAATATCGAATGCAGCACGAAAATTACGGACACGATAACTATCAGCGTTAACCATGAAAGGGCGTATCGCTTTCAATGATCCTGCCTGTCTAATCGGCGCGCTGCGGAAACCGCGTTAACCGGATTCTTTGGCGCTTGGCCACATTGTGTCGGGAGCGGAGCAAAAATTCGGGCCACGGGGATGCCGCGCCGCGACATAAACGTAAACCAAATCAACTACGGGCGAGCGAGCCGAATGGAAAGTGGACACCGCTATTTGTAGGTGTATTCTTCATTGTCTCGGTCGATAAATCCGATTATCCCTGCGCGTTCATCGACTCGGAATAATTCTCGTTGCGGATTACAAAAAAAAGAGAAAGGGAGAGAGGGGTTGGTAGAAACGAAAGCAACAAACGGCGGAGAGAAAAGAGTAAATAGGAGAAAAAAAAAGGTGAACGGTGGAAAATAGCGTGGGACGGTGAGAGGGTACAGGGAAAATCAGGGAAAACGAGGTAGAACGACACGCAGGGGAATTAACTTGCAACGCCTGTTTTCCACGGCTGGTTTCACGTTGCATTAAGCAGACCGACATTTTCGGACACACGTACGTATGTACATACATACGGCTGGGAGATATGTAATGCTACGCCGTCGACTCGAGAACGTTCATGTTCCTCTGTCTTAACGTCCCTGTCCGGGCTGGTTTCTATCTCTTTCGTGTCAACGCTTTAACGCTTAAGTTCTCGTCGCTACGGAAACGCGTGAGCCTTCAGATGAAAACATATTTTCGGTGCAGCTATTCAACGGCCTTCATACAAAAAAGTAGTAGTTTATAATGAAGCACCGGTTCAAACGACGACGGAGTTATTTTATAAAAATTTACACTTTGTCACGAAGACTTGAGATTTTTTTTCACGTAGATGATTCTGGCACAAAGAAAATCCACGTTAATTGGGCGCTAGGTAGAACTTTGTTTTACCAGTTTAATAATCAAATGAATTTAAAAGCCAGTAAAAATGGTAATATTCTATTCTTACTTTACCACAAGAAAAGGGGACAAAGCTATTCTTAAAATCTCTGCGTACAGACGATTTTAATTCTTCCTTTGAAATTTTTCTCTTCAATTTTTAGAAGCATTTTTTAGCTGTTATATTTTGTGAAGCTTTGTATATTAAAAGTAGAATCTGGAATGAATATTTATTGCACCTCATTTACTTTTTCATTGCGTTCACCAGAATTTTTAGTGGCTAAATCTACTGCAATTCAATGACCCATTTCTTGCCGCGATCCTATCGTGTAAAAAAAGGGGAATTCAGCGGAAAAAGATGAAAAACTGATAGCTGTGTGACTGGTACACGTGTGTGCATGTGGGCGAAAAAATTACTGGCACTTTTTCACCAAGGATTATCGTCAATTTTTCAACGCGACTTCGATACAAACGCGCTTAGAACGGACAGGCTCGTTAACGGAGATGATATATCCACGCGCGATGGAAGGAGAGAAAGAAAGTTCCTATAGCGCGATATAGAAGGAAGTTGCAATTACGCGACGGTACGATCACTTTGAAAGGAACTGGCTCCACACACAAAGGGGAAAGCTATACGAGAACAGAGAAATGGATTGACACACGTGCGCAAAGTCCGGCTGCAAGAAGATTATCTTGGAAACTCGTTAAGCCTTTCAAACCGCGTTCATGATAAAAAAAAAC
>SHCU01000288.1:0-13604 GCA_004307685.1 Ceratina australensis | reverse complement strand
TTACATACGTTTAGCCCGCTGAATCGTTTCGGATGTATCGTCCAAAAAAGGATCCCGTCCGTTCAATGTTTTTTTAATTGAACTTATCTTGATTTAATTTATTCTAATAAACTTGCTACGTATCTCCGTGACGTAAATACGATTTGATCCGTTGGTAACAAATTCAATCTCGGTCTGCGACCACGGATCCCGCGTTATGGACGTGGATAAAAATCTCAAACAAACTCCACGGCTGGCTGTGAGGAGTGAAGTCCCTTTAAAGGATCCCGGCCGCTTCAATCGAGCACCAGAATGCACCCGACGATTTTTCTTCCGCCGCATGACAGCGAAAGTTGCTTTCCCACGGTTCCTGAGAGCGATTGATCGCCGGCACATGTGAACTCACGATCCCCGGCGATCGTCGTGCCGCATTTTCTGATCGCGCGCCCTCCGCGTGGAACTCGACGGCGTATGTACGAGGAATTTTTCCCAGAAGATTACCCGTTCGTAGGAAAAGCGGCCCCCGCCGACGTTTCCCGACGATAATGTACCACCTTGCCCGGATATCTGACCCCTACACAGGGAAGTAGCAGGCGGGAGAATTTAATGGCTCGGATGGAGGATGACGTTCCCGCGTATTGTTTGGCCGCATTCCGCGCACCGTTCAACGAGATATAGACTGGCTCAATCTCCTAAATGCATTCCTTCGCGGCTGGTTGTTAAACCACTGCGGTTCGCCCGTTCGCTCCTGTTTCGCTCCGTTCCGCAGAAGGAAAAGTGAACGCGATGAGATAAGACGAACCGATTAATTCTGCATGAGCAGCCGCAATAAACGAGCGAGAAAAAAAATTTCAACAGTTGTCCATAATTGCTATTCAATTGAGCATGTGATCATCTAAACGATAACCATGTATCATGTTATGCTCATACATACGAGATGCATTTAATTTTTATTGATCTGATTAATTATTATTAACTCCAGTAGAATTTAATCGTTCTTAAAATTCCGACAATGCTTTTCGTATATAGTTTTTAAAATGCGCACACGAGAACACGAGAGCAGGCAAACTTTTTGTTCCGGCGGACTGGCGCAGTGGAGGCAGTCAGGGATAAATCAGACATCGTATAGCCGCGCGCGTTGCGCGATGCGACAGTTATAGGATGAACAGCGGGATGGATTTTCTCGTTAAGGTTAACAACGTATCCCGAGGAATCAACAAGCTTAGAACCGTAGAGCTACGTAGATAAAAAAAAAGAAATCTACGGGATATATTCCCGGCGATTTTTCACCGTTCTCGGAATTTACCAGGGAACGAAGTTATGCATATCCTTTAGAAATTTTTCATCGTGAACGCGAAGAACAAATCATCGGGTTACATACGGGCGAAGCAACGGCCAAGTTACCCCGCCTCGACAATGGTTTCAGTCGCACGTGCTCGTGCACATTCATCCAAAGAATTCTCTGCCGTTCCTTTCACACTCTGATTATCGCTGCTGTTATTATGCAGATTTCAGTATTCCGCGTGAAACATATCGCTCGGACGTAGGAACCTCAAGCTGAACCAATTATCCCAAAGAAGTGTAATATTTCGATTTAAAACAGAATTGTATCATTTACCATGTCCATCCGTGGTATGAAAGCGAGTCAGGTTTCGCAGCATGTGCACGGTGCGAGGTGCGATAGCATAAACACGGCGGGGACAAGGATAGCTGATAACAATAAAGCGCTATCTGACTTCCACTCCGAGTCACTTAACGCCTACAAGGAACATTTAAAATCCTTAGGAGGGCGAGGTGTTCGCGCTATAAAACACCACCTCGCCGCCCCCGCCGCAGCTACTTATTATAACGACATTATCCTGGGCCCTCCCTCATTAGCTACACCATCAGCGACGCTTCCTTCCACCCCTCTTCCCATTTGCAGGAAATAATGCGCCCGCTGCAAACAACCGGGGAACATCAAGGATAAAGCGAACACTTGGCTCCCTTCTTTTCCTCCGCTCTTCCTATCCATTGTTTCTACAGTTTTTTCTTTTTTTCTGTCCCCGTGCACTGCTTTCGTTCTTGCTCGTCTGCCCGTGGCCGCGGCTATGGTCAAATTAATTTCGGTTCGATGCACGTAGCCGTACGTAATCCGTTTATCGCGTGGACGAGTTATTACGTTGTAGCTCAGCCGGTTATAGATAGAAAAAAAAAACGGTCGGTTGGTCAGGCATTGTATTTTTTCCTGTTCGACGCTTAGTTTACTTAAATCCCTTAGGTTTAATAACATTCGGCTGCCGCGATCCCCCGCAGTAAGATTCAGCGTGATAAAATAAAAGATCGTTCAATTAAGTCTTTCAACTAGTGACAAGACAGCGTCTGTACAGATTCGGACAATTATTCTGAACCCACTGCTGCTTATGTGTGAGTTCCCTAGCGGAACAATATTCAAAAATAATAATAAATCTATCATTTTTTTGGCCTCATTTTTTCAGTGCTCGATCTGGCATTAATGCTGTTCGCTTCTGACATAATTTTGGCGTTTCGGAATAAGAACAGTTTTAATTACTTTTAAATATTGTTCCGCTAGGGAACTCACACATAAGCAGTAGTAGGTTCAGAATAATTGTCCGAATCCGTACGAGTAAACAATTTGATATTTCGTCTGTTCTCCGAATAAAATACAATTGGCCGTCGGTAGAGACCGAGCGTAGAAGGATATTCGATCGACTTTGATCTTACGCACGAACCTCTTAATTCTATATCCGATCCATCTCGGCCGGAGCGATATGTATCGAGCGCGGCCGGGAAAAGTAGAAAGCTATTCGTTTGTCAGAGGCATCGGTAACCGTATTACCTTATCAAAGTTTATCCGAAGGCTCCGACCGAGACCGGAAACTTTGAACCCGTAGCGGAGGGCGCGCCGTAACGAAGTCGGTCGGCCACTTCTTGCAGATTGAACTTTCTCATCGTACTTCGCTGATGAATATTCAAGGCTCCGTGTGTAAAAGTCGGCGGGATAAAAAAATGCGACGAAGTTCGCCTAACCGAATGATGTTTTATTCCGCCGCATATTAAAAGGACAATGCGCCTCTGTTACTATAAGCCCGGGGGCCGCTGCGGGCTAAACCGACTAGACGGCCGGCGCGCGTGAAAGAATTAATGCCTCCTGTATAAATTGTACACAATCTGCATAAGAAACGGAAGAATCTTTCCTCCTTTTCGTGTTACAGGAAATTTAACCGCGAATTTTCTACACGTCCCGCCTTGAGATCATTAAACCCGATGCTTTTGTTCAATGCTGTTGTTTGGCTGTTTGATAGCCTCTTCAAAAAATATAAGCGATGTTATCATATTCTGTGGAAATACTTTATTGATCTTGAAGCACAGATTTATTTAACCCTTTGCACTCGAGAATTTTTACCGTTAATTTGTAATGAATCTCTATAAATTAATGTATTAAATTTATTATTAATTTCTTCTTTCGACTATTTTTAAATTAAGATACATGCGTATGGACTTTATTTAAGTTTATTTTAATCAGTACCATATTAACCCCTTGACTTACAATGACATCTGGGAGACGTCATTCATTTTATGTGAAAGTCGTACAAACTCCGTTTTATTTGCAAGATAAAGGGTTAACATAATTATTATTTCCCTATTTAATAATTATTTTGTAAAATAGAACTGGTGACTATGAGTCACCTTTCGATTGCAAAGGGTTAATGCGTACATTTTTAAACATAATTTTGCGTTAACATTTAAATCGTCGTGAAAGAATCTCGATTCCGGGTAGAACTCGATGAATCAATAAACTTCCGTTACCAAATCCCCGGTTCTCTCTGTCCCGCAGAACATACACTCGAACGAGATTTCCCTGGCCGCACGCCGAACGCTTTTTCCCGCTCCCCTTAAATCATTGGAATTTCATCGATATTCGCTAATAAATTTTAAAGGGCGCCCTCGAGGATGTCGGCGCGCGCCCTACCTGTAAATATTCAAAGTTTTCCTACCGGATCGTTTCTACGCTTCCTCCTTTCTCGCGGACGAGCGATCAATCGGTGCGTTATGGTGGGACGAACAAAACTAAAAGTTTCTCGCCGAGATGAATTCCACGGAAAAAAGAAAAGTCGGAACCGGAACGGAGGCCGGGGTAAAAAGTAGATAAAGGGCGAAGTTCTCCCGCGAGGGGCTCTCGATATCCACCTACGCGGGGTACGGATCGTTTCTCGAAATTCACGCAGGAACGCCGGGCGCGGCTCCGTCTCGAAAGGAAATGATTTACATCCCGAGTAAATCATCCGACGTTAGACGTGCCTCTTCAAACTTTCCCTGCCTCTTGCCTGTTCCCGATATAAAACCGGTACGTACAGCAGAGCTTCGCGCCGAAGATTTCCACCGGAAAACAATTTTTACGCTGCGAATTTGATTGCGTCCTCAGAGGAACGTTGCATCCCCTTTGACGCGTCGCGTTATTTTCGCTTATCAACATCTACGATCTTTCTCCCGTTTGACTTATTGCTGGAAGAGTTCGCGCTTAACCGTTTACAGCCCTCGGCCCAAACTTCACGGGCAAGCAATTCCAATCTGAAAGTTAAAAAAGAGAAATTGCAGTCACGGCGAAGGATATTGCGACTGCTGGGAAGTTGGAATTTTCTGTGTAACGAGAAACTTGCGCCTGCGAGTGATACATCGCGTTACACTAATTCTAATAACAATTATCCTGTTCGCGACGGTACAGTTGATTTTTTGTTACCTCGTATTTATTATTCTACGAGCACGAGGCAGCGTGCCGCCTAAAAATGAGAGACACGCATACCTATGAATGGAAGCGAGGAGTGCGGTCGGGAAGAGTGCAGGGGAAATTAAATTAAATTTAAATTAAGCTCAATTAATTAAGCCGCTTCCCCCATGGGAACACGGGCCACTGTGCCTGGTTGCTGCATGGCCCTGAAATTCGCCTCGGGTCGAGGGACGAGGCCGAGAGGGTAGTGATCCTTGTCTAGTGCCGGATACGGAACTAATCTCTTTTAAATTAGTATTAAATTCTAAACGGGTTCAGGTTCGTGCTCGCCGGTTATTAAATTCCGGCCACGCTTTTATCCTTACCACCACGTAGCACTCCATACTTTTATAACTGTCGCATCTCATCCCTGTTGCGTTCCATCTGCCGGCGATCGAAAATCTATCCACAGTTTCGGCGACAACAATTTATACCGTAAAGTAAAAATTCTTAAAATATCGATTTCACGTGAACTTTGTAACGTCACCGTACAACGCGTTCTTAAAATATTATTTGATAACGTGATTCTGCAAATATTTTTCAGATACGATGCTTTATTATTAGCCTCGTATTTCTAGCTGTAGTTTCTGAAAGAATGTATCAAGACGGCACGTTGTACATGTAAACCGATAATAAAAAGAGAGTGTCTCGCAATTATCCGAGGGTGCAAATGGCGGGCTGGCAGTGCCGGAGATATACGATTACGGCGGGCCGATTCGAACGAGCTTTTCGAATCGTCGTATCGTGCCAAAGGGCCGGAAGTTAGCCGTTGTATCCGGCAGACGCGTGTGTCGGTATATGAGTTTGGCCAGTATTTAAGCAAGCAGTTACGTCGCGCTGCCCTCGCAATATGGGGGCTCTTATAAATTTCGCGATATTGGCTGCGCGCGTCCCAACGATAATATGTCCCGGATGGAAATTAAAATTTTTGGCAGAATCCGAGGAGCTCAGATTGCATGATCGAATTTCGGAAATACAGGCATCATATTACATTTGTACATTTCTGTTGATCGCGCATTAATTATGTATATTGGAAATATTCTGTCTCGTTCATTTTTCAGAATGGAATGGAAAATTTAACTTCCAGTTCATCAATTTCATTTTCTCTTATTCGAAAACGACTCTCTCTCTCTCTTTATCTCTTCTCCCGTTTCTGTTTGAAAAACAAAAGCTCCCACTGTTCGCTCGTTTCCTTTAATCATCGTCCCTTTTAAACACGGAGAAGTTATGCGCAAGTTATAAACAGCTAACTGACATTAAACTCGCAAGTTACAATACTCCTTTTTCCAAACGAAAAAACACGGTAACGATCAAAAGGCTTTGGTTACGGTAAAAATGGGAAAGTATATCCCGGCGTTGTTCAGTTTCGTAGGGAACCACGTCCGGATTCCCCGTCGGCTTTCAACCGGGAAAAAAAAAGGTCGTAGAGAAAGCGAAAAATATGCAAAACGTAAAAAATCCGGTTGCGACCCTCTGGTCAATAGAGTATAAAAATGTAAGACGGGCTCGGTCTCAGCTTCGTTTCAAATAAAACTTTAAACAGCGGTTGAAGTTATAATGGCATTTTTCAGCGGCGGACAATGCTAAAGGTTTTGGCAACGGTCTCGAACCTACGACTGTTTGAAATTTGCAGATCGCGATATTTGTGACGCGTCGAGAGGTTCGCAGACGTCGGACGTGGGCAAAACCAACGTATTCTAAAAAATGAATTCACCTAGTGAGGGGGCCACGGTGACTGTGGCGGCAGGTTGCATGGTCATACATTTCGCACGAAAAGATTCGCTTTCCCCCTTTTTCCATCCCCAGTCGTAAGTATTGCATTCAGCCAGCGAGGACGCCGCGCTTCCCACCAAAGGCGACACGCTCACGGATTCTTTAGTATTACTAATTCAATACAAAGAATAGCGATGTCGTTCTGAAACGTTACAGGCCGGTGTAAAAAAGGTAGGTAACTTCGTTTGCGTCTTTTAAGACGAAAAACGTTTGTGCGAACGTCGTCCTTTTTAAACCGACGGAACTGTTCCCGTATTTTCCTTACATATCCAGTATTTATCTTGTAAACTGTGTTGTCCCGGAATTCTTGTTTAGGACAGTTATCTCCGTAAACAAGCGAATTCCTGAGTCTTCAGTTTAGCTAACATACTTCCTGAAGTCGCTGGTTTTTTAAAAACCACTTCAGAGGTAAATATGTATGTATCGTTGCGTAGGAAGTAACTAGAAGTAAAATCGAGAATTCGTGTATCAGTCCTTTATCCGAACGGGGAAGATCAGAGGCGAGAGTTCCGCGTGGCGATTACCGAAATTGCAAGATAAATAAAGCCGGCGTTAATAAACTCTTATCGGCGTGCAACCATGCGTGTCGACTTTAAGCCACAGACGCGCTAATCCCCTATGCTAATTTCGGTCGACCAGGAAAGCGCCGCCGGCTCTAATACCACCCTTTCGAGCATGCGTGTCGCGACAGAGAGCTCGGTCTCGCGCGAGAAAAATCGTCAGGGGGAAAGGAAAAGCAATTACACCCGCGGAATTCGAATGAATTAATTATCAATCATTTCGACTGACTTCTTTGCAGTGAAGAAAAATTCGAGTGAACATGCAGGTGACAGTTTTTATTGGCTCACACGTTTATCACAAAACTATTAATTTCTTATATGAATACACATGCAAAATATACGTATACGTATAATCCGTTCCCGACAAGTTCGCCAGTGAAGATCATTCTCTTTCTCACTCTGCCCCTTCTCCCCTGCTACCATGCGCTACATCTTCATTGGCTGCGGCCGATGACACTCTCTCTCTCGATATGCTCGTTGTCGTCCCGTGTCGTCAGCCGCAGCCAACAGAGTTCTGCACGAGCCGGGACTTTGCGATAACGCGAACATGATACTTTTCTGCGGCCGGCCCGTGCAGAACTCTGGCAGCCAATAACGATGTAGCGTATGGTAGCAGCATAGGTGGAACAGAGTGAGAATTGCGTCCTTGACTGGCCGTCTTGTCGGGAACGGACAGTACATCCTAAAACAGTAATAAAACGCCCAAGTGCATCGTAACTATACTTAGGCCTCCTCCTGGTACTTCGTTCAGGTTCAAGCGAATTAACTTGCGAAAGCGTTCTATCGGATAAAACACAAAAAAAGAAGGAGCGTATCTAAGAGCGACATAACCATCGAACGGGATGCTAACGTCTTCCTGCCGGCTGTTGAATTTCAATAAAATCGCTATCGCAGTCATGTAGGACGCCGAGCGGCTATACACGTCGATGTTACGCGAAACAAAAATGCATGCACATAATATGTTTCAATCAGAACGGGGCAAGATAAAACGGGGAGAGGGGCGGGGAGGGTACGCGCGAAAAAGGAAACAAAGAATCGGGCTAAAAGCATATCCGCGAGCAAAATGCGAACTGACTCGTACACGTATACGAGAATTTCGCCCTTATATCACGGCGCGTTCGCCTGCTTCCCGATGCATGTTTTTCTAATGCGTTTCGCCGGCGCGATATATCAAGCGGCGCGTCCACGCGATCGTGCCAGTCTGATTTTCCGCGGAATTATCACTACGCGCGCACACACACACACACACACACACGCACGTACACACGGGCGCACGCAAACGCCCTCGGGGGGGACGTTGAAACGGATCGGTGTAACGGGACACGGTGGCTGGGTTGAATCTACGATTTTTAAAGCAGCTTTTACACGGCGCGTTTACGTTCCTCCGTACCGGAGTTACCTGCCGGCGGAGATGCGATTATTCAAATCAGATAATTGTTGCCTACGGTATTTACGTATAAATTTTACGCGCTCCGGTTCATTTACACCCGAATCGATGTAGCCGTGTAATTAAATGCTGTCTAACGCATATGCCACATAGCGGCGTGATCGTTGCAAAAGTTGCGCGCCGATGTATAATCGGTTGGTTCCGATGGAATTTGTTGGTGAAGTATTAGCAGGAATCTGTGTTATTAAACTATGATCATAATTCCTGCGTTTAGGCGGATCACGCCGACAGAAGCCGATGTTATAGGTCGAGATAAATTGTCATTCCCTGAAATTATTTATGGATCATTTTTTCTTGCGCAAGCTATTGTAAGTACATTTGACCTCAGTAGGCATGAAATATCCAGTTAATGATTTTGACATTGATTTTATAACTTCTGAAATTGAAATGTTTAATATCATAATTCAGCAAGTATTATCAGAATATAATTAAAATGCCTGTTGAATAACAATGTACCAATGATTCTCTGCTCGCTGGGAATTACGTACCATTTGCGGTCCGGATAAATCTTACTCCATCTTCTTTCTGAGATAGGATTTTTTATAGTAATCGCAGAACAGGTAGAACATGATGAACATTTGGGACACGTAGATGTAGGCCACCGGCTTTCGGTTCGGCTCGCAGGAAGGTGACAAAAATTGTAGCGCGTGACATATCATGATGATGAACTGAATCTGAAACGTTACGACGGAATTAATAAATTTCTGCAAACGGTCACGTGTTCCGAACGACGATTGACTACGAGAGGAAAGTGAACAATTTTGTAAGATTGAATGATGACACGAGAACATCGCTGTTCACCTACAACGAGATTTAATAGACTCTCTTCACAATGTGATAAAAGGACACTCTAGCTTGCCGCGGCCCTCTCCAAAGTCCCGGTGCTCCACTCGGCACAGCGTGAAACACTTTAATCCGAAATTAAACGAGCAAACGTATAACTCGATAAATCGTGCTCCGCGGATATTTCGCAGAGGGATAAAAATTCGTGGACGAATTATTCAATAAAAAAAAAAAAAAAAACAACAATAATAAACAATAATCATGTTTCTCGTTGTTCGATGAACTCGAGAAGCACACAACTGATCCACGCTTTCGTACAAAGAGACTTGGTCGCCACGTTTGACCGCTTGAAAGCTTCTGATTTTATTTCAATTGCGAACAGCGTCGGACAACGGGTTTGCAGGTGATTCGAATCGAAATGATTTAAAATCAAGTAAACTTGACCAACGGGGGCCGCGGTTCAGATTTATTATGTGAAATTGCTTCCATTAAACAAACCGCAGGGCGACGTGACATTCTGAGTTCGAGAAAAAAAAAAAAAAAGGGTTTTTGCGCAGGAACGTGATTTATTTCCGGTGCTCCGTTATCCCCGAAAAACATTGCCGCCGCGCACCTTTTTGACATTTATATTTTACGGCTGTGTGCGTTTCATCTGCAATTCTTGGCACACCGGTGAAAGCATAAAGAATAATTTCATTGTAACCGTAACAGTTGGTACACGCGGAGGAACGTATTGAATTTTTCATCATCACCCGGCTTGGTAAATTTCTTTTTTTAAGATTGCGTTATACATTTCTAAACAGTCGCGGCCGTCCCGCGTGTAAATGTTGTATCGAAAGTAATTGCGTTCCCGCCTGGCAATTATTCAATCTAACGATGCAAAACGATAATAAATTACTGCGGGCACAACGCAGCGAGATAACGTTTAATAGAAATTGTGACGTCGCGAATTCTCTTACCTAATCCGAACAAAAACCAAGAAATATGCGATTGTTGCGTCTAATCGATGATCGCGCGACGCGTACGTGTTCATATGCCGATAACTAAGCTCGAGCCCGCAGCGACCGCTCGCGTCGAATTCCACGCCGTCACCGTCATTATTCAATCAGCCAGTTTCGCAAACAGTTTTCCAACGATTCGGCGAATAGTCACGGTCAGGTATTTTCTACGCGTTTATTCGCTTATATAGATTAATTTACTTAGCCGTACGCGCAACCGTCGCGTCGCATCGTAACGGTCGAACCGTCAATAGCAATTTTGCGTTTTAAAAATACCCGTACGCCGGCGGACAGGGGAATGTAATTTTACGATTACGCGATACGCGACCGTGCATGGTGAAATGAGCGAGTAACGCTCCCGGCGCGGCAATTCAGAGGGCGAAACGAACATCCACCGGCGATATACAGGTAGGTAGGTGTATGCGTGTACCGGCTGTATCATACAGCCTGTATGCAACGTAGCTGGGAGATAGCGTGGTCACATAGAAAACGGGTACGTACCATTTGTAACCCCGTAATGTATTGTTTCCAAGGCGCGATCCTCTTTTGCACTTCTGGACCCAAGCAGGCGAGCAGATAATACGTGTACATAATCACGTGCACGACGCAGTTTGGCATAATCGTGAACGTCCACATACCGCCTGGAAAATAATAGACCCGTTGTCAAAGCAGTGATTCAATGCTTGTGCTCGAAGTTAACAATTACCCCAACGAATTTCGTAATAAATCGTACGTGTTTCATTTAGAGGTGAAAAATTTTTGAGGAAAGCACTTTGCGCTCTTAACACTTTGACGGCCGTACGTTTCGGAAAAAGAGTCGCGTTTGCCGCCGGAACATTTCGTCAGTTTCGCGTCAAATTGGCAGACTTCATCTAATGAAAATCCTTCTGTTGGTTTATGGATGACTCGAAATTTATATTGGAAATGGTTTGTGATGGGTTTAATATTGACCAATCGGTCTTGACATTTTTCGCTACCGCTGAAATGTCAGTATCTCCAAATTCGACGAAATCTATTTCTTGGCATGACTCTTTCAAAAATTAGTGTGCGGATTAATAGACTTGTTAATCGGTACTCATCTTTTTTTGGCCTTTTTACTAATCCCATCAGAATTATTAAAACGATAAATGTTTTCATCTCCTGAACGTTTGTATCCATCTACATCCTATGTTTACTTTCTTCTATATCAATTTGGTTCGTGAACTCACGTATACGTGACTTCGGCCGTCAAAGTGTTAACCCTTTCGCCTTAACAATACTCTTGAATGGGACCTCCCGACGAAAGTGATGCATGTAGATTAAAATATATATTAATTTATATTAATATTATTTACATTAATTTACTATATTATTCTTATTATGTTTATATAATTGTTATCTTTATATTACTATCGTAATTATTTATATTAATTCATTTATATTAACGTATGTCGGATATATCGACTCCACGAATTTTCATGTAGAAAACAGGTATATCCGTCGTTCGGAGCGAAAGGGTTAAATGAGGAAATACGTTGTTAAGATACTGATTGTGATTCACCTGGAACGAATTTGCATGCTATCCACGCGAGGAGAACAGTGGACGCGTGATGATAAATATGAAGGAAACTGGCCTGATTGTATTTTTTCCTCAGTATGAAAATGACAGTGTCGCCTAGCTCGAAGATCTTCAGAATCAGAAGCCTCCACATCCAACGTGCCATCTGTTAACAATTCTCGATAATGCTAGGATCGGTTCCCGGTATTTTTTAACACTTACCCGGTAAGATTCTGGGTCGTTGGAAATTATATGAGGCTCGCATCCGAGGGACAATCTCGTGGTGAAGCCGGACGTAAGCAACTTTTGCGATTCAACGTATCGATTTATTTTCTGTCATTCGTATATTTTATTGTAATCGACTCACCCCGTAAAATACAGCTCCGCTCATGATTGCCATGAAGACGTTGTAACATATCATGATCTTGTTCAGATCGTATGGTTTCCGATTTTTCATGTATAACGGTCCGAGGCGAAGAACGAAGAACAGGTAAAGGGATATAATTCCTAACAATGGGAACGGGCTGCCCATTAGCCACCAACCCGCTACTCTCGGATCTGTAACAAGGGAGAATGCGTAATCAGTACACGTATATTATACGGAATACAAATGAAAATAACTAACCTGCAGCATCGTCCATAATATAACGATACGTTTCGAAGAATCCCACGTTCTACAGGCATTTAAAACGATGTTAAACAATTTCAGTAACGTCGAAATGAAATGTAGCATAATCTCAGTGTTCGATTGAACGTTTCGAACAATTTTTCACCGTCTCGTTTCACCGGATTATATTCCAAGGAATTTGAATCATTAGTGGAATAATTGATCCCGACATAAATTGGATTCCTAAATTGGTAACGGGATATTGGTATCGAAATAAATACCTGTGGCACGTGAATTGGGAGACCCTTCCCATCCTGGCCGTCGAGTTTACAGATATCGACTGACATTCGGGTTAGTGAACGATTCGTCTGATGACTATCGACGTTAACACCGTCTTTCGCTGCGGCGATCTACTGTCTAAGTTCATTCGCAGGCCAAGCACCCCTAGCAGTGGCTCGGGGACAGGAACGTAACACACAAGCACAGTTCCCTGCAAAGGGTTTCTCGGACGCCCTATTTTAATACGATAAAGAAACGCGTTCAAGACTTGTACAGCCCGACGCTGCTTCCATATTCATCGACGTTCCGTATCTCTTATCGATCACGTCGGCGATTATTAAAATTCGGCTTGCAAATGTTGTGTAAGGTAAAGTAAAATTCACGGAATTAACGCTGATAATCCGTAAGTCGCGTAAATAATTTGAATTTCGCAGGTTCTGGCATTTTTATAGCGTGTTCGACTAATTTGCCCGGGTTATTCGATGCGGCCCGTTGAAAACAAAACAAGAGAACGCAGAACCGCGGAACGTCGACATGTTTAGCAGGCTTTCAACGCCCGTATTATGTTAACGCGGGTTTCGTTCGATTTCGTAATTTATAGATCATTGTCATCGTTCCGTTTCCCGAATTTCGCGATCATCGATGATCGAAAATTTCGTTCGACTATCGCCCGACGCGTAAGCCATGTTTTTCTTATTAATTATGCATACGGCCGTTTCGCATTGTTTGTCAAAATCGCCTGCGCGACGATATCGGTAATTAAATATTAAGCATTTCATTAACACAGTTTACTATTAATGAAATGCAAATCTGGGAAACGCGGAAATATAGCTCGAACGGAAAGAAGAACTTACTCGGTAATTTTTGCAAACA
>SHCU01000287.1:117109-142030 GCA_004307685.1 Ceratina australensis | reverse complement strand
GGCGTTGTGTTTGGCATATCGAAAACGTATTCGTTCCTTAGAAAAACTTGAGGATCATGTCAGTATGAATGCTGCAATTAATAAATTGATGCACTTGCATCAGACACTTGCAAGGTACGTAGGTGAATTATTTATCATTTTTGTATTGAGTATATAGATATTAAAAATTTCATCTTCCAGGATACCAAAGGTAAAAAATTGTCCTCTGTTGTGGAGATTGTATATGCTTCTTCTTAGAGAGTATAATTTATGTGAAAAGAAAGGAGAAGAAATATATCACGAGAGTGTTGTATTATGCCCTTGGGTAAGAAGCATATACATTGATGCCGCTGAGGTTGCGCCGCAAGTTCTCACACAAGTTCAAGATGTGATAAGAGAGAAAGAACTCAGAATGCATGTCACGCCAGAAGAATTAGACATTTTACGTGGTTAATTCTCCGATATGATTATTTAAACGATTCCTTAACTTAAGATCAATAAAAACACAAGAATGATTATTTTTTTATGTCTTATGTAAATATATATTTTATGTTTTCTTTAAAAATAAAAATGTCCATTTGAAATAATAATAAATTACTTCATCTCTGATAACGTTCAAGATTTCATGTTTATTCATTAAAGAATACTTCAAAATACTTTTATGCGTGTACGATTTCAGATTGTGGTTATATATAAACAGTTAAATGGTGCATGCACAAATGCTGACTGAGCGTTTAAGCTTTTGCACTGATTATCTTCGCACGATGTTGCAAAAATGTAATGTATTGTAAGGTAATAGTTAATCGATGGACTTGATAACTTGGTTTATTGGAGCATCGTAATCGCGGACAGAAACTAAGGTTAAATTCATTCTCATATGTAACGGATTAACAATAGTTAACAAAGGAACAAAATTGGTAAAAGATCGAGGAGCTCCAAATTTGTTTATAGTATGGATTTAAAAGCTGTTGTTGTGTCCGGTGAAGCACCAGAATCTGATGATGACAGTGCAAGCATTATCACGGTATTATTTATTTCAGATTAATTTCATTTTTTATCATAAGGAAATAAATAATTTATAATTCTTCTACAGGGTACGGGATTTCGTTCAATAAGAGCTCCCAATTACTGTGGTACAATTATTTCTGGCGAAGCTCCAGAATCTGATGATGGTAAGAATCGGAAAGCATTTCACAAATCTATGAGAATATATTTTGTCTAATCTCGTAATTTCTAGATGGAACAAGTTTGAGTAGTGTAAGCGGTGCAGTCGATGCAATGACATGCATCCCTGAGGCAAAAATTCCAAAACCAAGGAAATGTACTGTAAAGTATAACAGTCTACTACATAAAAAATTGTGTAAGTTCAACTAAGGATGGATTTGACAAATATCACAGAAAGGAGTGCTTTTGTTAACATTTTATTAATACTGTTATGATACAATACGCATTGCTATTGCTAAAGTATTATTCTAATAATTTTGATGCAGGGAAATACGCGACAACATAATCACTGGAATCAATTGAAATGTTCTATCAGACTTAAATTTATTTTACTTTATTTTATTTCAGCTAAAATTTTAATTATTTAGAGCGCTTAGTAGTCTGAGTAGTTTATACATACAAATAATGTACAGCACCTAACTTACTTAAGGAAAATTGCTTAATATCTGAATAGACATCTTTTTAATAAAATAGATGAATCCAACGAAACTTTGGACAAGGATATTATGCAAATGGTTGAAGGAACCATTGGGAATGCCACTCAAGAATTATCAGCTGTGAATAGACAACTGCTAAGAAGCGAATTGATCCTCCAGGAAGCTGTCTCTCAATTACGAACTGTCAATACTCGTACGAGGGACACTTCCAAAGCGTTGCATCAACTAATAGATGGAAAGTTTTTATCCTCTGTTAAAACTTAATTTATGTAAATACTTTTTAATATAAGATTGTTATTCAAATATGTAATGAACATGATAATATAATAATAACATTAATAATAGCAATACTGCCACGATGTAATGTGTTAAATATCTCGATATTAAAAATCATTGTTCCTAAGGGACATGGTGGGTGGGTCATCATTGAGCATCATTGAGTTGTATTCTTTAATTGGCAGTTCTATTAAATATATCAACTGTTTTCTAATATCTCTCAAAATTTAAGTAAAATATTAAGTCGTTCGATATTTCACTCAAAAGGAAGTTCGTTAGAAATTGGCATACAGAACAAATTTATACTGACACATTTGGATGCTGTTAATCATTAATTTGTCTATACTGATCGTTGCATTTTAAATATCCAAATGACAGTAAATGTAAACATTATTTTTTTAGCGTACAGACATTATGGTATATATCAAAGAATGTCACGATGTTCCGTTCAAAGTGTTTCTGTAAAGAATGAACATAAGCATTTAGAGTTGCATTTTTCAAGACCCACAATCGACATCATTGCGTAGACGATGTGAATTGGAGTAATACCTTAGAAAATCAATTTCTTTTTCTTTTCGTAATAAGTATGGGCATACTGAGAAACTTTATTTCAATATATATATGTATATATATTATTTTGCATATGCATAATCTTTTCAGAAACACCTACACATTTTCTTTCGTTTTTTTCTGCGGTTTTTCTTATCAAATGCACAACTTTGGTATCAAAGAGTTGATATTGTTTTTTTTTCCTATTATGTACCACGCTAAATTTAGTGTACAATGAATTGGTGATTGTAATGGGGATGCATTCTTTCTCTATAAATTCAGTCTTAAACATTTCATCGATCTTCGTTGAACTAAACCTTGGTGTAAAGTATCTACATACAAAAGTTGATGAACAAAACGTGTCGTCTTTCTGCTAATACTGATATGACAACATCGTGACGGAATGTTTTCTTTGACATGATATCTCTATATAGCTTTTGTTTATGTAGTACATTCAGATTATTTAATGACTAAATTGCATTTCTTCAACTATGCGTGTGTTATTTAAGACCTCATTTTGCGTTAAAGCAATTCCTTATGTCATATTCTACAAAATAAATAACATCCGAAATGTATATTAATATACTATAAACACGTATAAAATCAATGAAAAATCAACAAATCAATTAACTATTAACAGAAAGTATAGCTATCTCTTATCGGCGTTATCAACTGATAATCTGAACAAGCGTCAACTTTCAATGTACTTCTCTCTCGCTAATAAATGTAAACGTTCGCATATTTAATAAATATTTTCGGATACTTTCGAAACGAACGTTTCGACCAATCGTCGTCAATACGAATTCATTAATCCTTACATGTCTCTCCTGATCGTTGCATCCTTCAAATGCGTGGGATGTTTCATGGGAGTAAATCTCGGTGATCTTTCGCTTTAACGTTGCGAATATCCAGTTCTCACGAATAATGTTATAATCGCGATGGTAAGAAGACGGCGCAATCAATTGTTGCGCTATAAATGTGATGGGCTCAATTCCAGAAAAGGACCAAGGTTTGTTGCAATTGGCGGCCTTTATAAAATATGCGACGTCGCACACGGTACATGTTAGCCAATGTGAGGGCGCCCACCCCCCACATGGCCTACGCTCGCTCTATCTCGCCACCGCTTGCACACATCTGAAGAACGTCCAATGATCCCTGGGCTTGTCGTTTCTCAGCCAAAAATCTGCCCGAAGCCTCTTTCAGTTGTTCCAAGAAGATTCTTAAACCAGATAATCAATCAATACTCCCTGCTCAATATTAATTCTCACTTGCAAACAGGTATACTTACATATTGCCAGACACTATGTCAGCTACGCTGTCCGGATCCATGTCGCTTAGCAATTCTAAGTTTTGCCCGTCAAGTAAAGATATACGAGACGGATCTCCATGCAACGATGAGACCAACGACTCTATCGGTGGTCTGCGCCGCCTGACTTCATCCCTTCTTTGCCCAGTCTCCACGTTATCTACATCGTCAACAACAATATAACGAGAACCAGCTTTACTGCTTCCTGCTGCCACCCATTTCTGGTCTCCGTGCAAAACCATTAGACTGGTATTTCTCTCCAGCGTTGCGAAGTATTCCTCGTCGTCTACCTCTGTTCCTATTGGAAAGAACAGCGAACAATTATGTCAGTTCATTCAGAAAATGTGTAGGAGCAGCGAAAGCTTACCATCTTGTTCCAAAACAATCGTGAGTTCTGCGTCCAACGGCAAAGACAAGCGATTCCTTGCGATATTTGTTAATTCCTTTAAAGAGGAAGCAGTGATTCCCTTTCGTTTTTCTCTAGCGTGATCGACAATTTTGTAAGGATTTCCTAATCCTTGAGATATTCCCGCTGTTTCTGACATATTGCTTTAAATCACAATTAAAAGAATAATCTGAGAATCGGCCGTGAAGGAGCTTCTGCTCGGGTTTCGTGCTTGTTTAGTCCGATGAAACGTCGATCAAACGTGCGATATTTAAGTTATCAAAAATTGGATTCCTTCAAAAAAATTGACAGCTACTAAGGCCTGATTATCGTTGCACATTGGACTCTCGCAATGCAGCCGATATCTCTGAACAAACGGTTGTCGCACGAATATTCTAGTCAACTTTCATTTATTAGAAAAAGGTTTGGCAGAAGACTTAAAGCACTAGGTACATGCCGACGATCCGGGTGTAAAGTTGTACGGTTCGAGGATACGTAAGAAAGGGCAGTGTTTTGGATTGCATTGGATTGTCGGCGTTTAAAAATGATTCTCCTTTTTACCGCGATCGTTAATTATAATTGTTCACGTACACTGATTAAAAAAACACGAAAGGCGTAGAGATCGGTCGCGTTCGAGTGACTGAACTGACCGTATGTCAACTCAACACTGGGTCAATGGTGCAACTACCCCTCCTATTTATATTCTCTGTAGACTACTGCGTATGGTATGTCCAAGAGACACCCTCCATGGTATTCCCTCCCAACATGGCACCCACACAGAAATCAATAACCCACCCCGCCTCTAGTATTCATTTTTTTATCATCGTCAAACGAATTGTTTACGCTGCGAACCGAGAATGCTCTCATTAATGTTATCAATGAATATATTTCGAATATACCTTCTTTTATCGTTTATTTTTCATCCCGTTTTATTCACCGTTTCTTGAAATATGCGAATAATGTTAAATATTTCTTCTCGCGTGAATTTTATGGAAAATAATCTTTTTAAGTAAATGTAACAAATTCCGAATTATTATATTTGTCAGGGCTTACACATATATTAAGGTAGATGAATATATTTAGAAACAATATATTTTAATTAATATATATTACATTTTGTTTACACGTAAATTAATGAGTACAATATTTCTACTGAATTAATATAGGACATAAAACAGGCATTATGTAATATGATACATGTGAAGGTAATTAGACGCGTGTATAATTAGAATAAATTTTATTGAAGGAACAATATAGAAAAGTAGTCCCTGATTCATCGAAAGTATAATTAAATTTTATATAAAACGTGTAATTTAACTAGGATCTGTGAATTTAAGACACAGCACTGATGTTAAATTTAGACCAATGAGACTAGATACCACTTTAAGTTTAAAGTTAGCTCAGAGTTAGCCCAGTTAGGGCTCTTAGCTGAGCCACAAGTCTGATTTGAATGGAATCGACTAAATTTCTTTAAAATATCATCAAGATTAAACCAGAAATGCCATTACCAAGTGGAACCAAAGAACCGGATGATAGTCAGACATGGGAATTAGCGGAAAGATGCATCCTCCCCATTGCATTCTCACATGCAATTGCGGTCATATTAGCAACAATACTTAACACATTGTGTATATCTCAAACATCTAGTTTTGTGCTTTTCCTCTTATTACTGGTCATGTCCATAGGATCCACGCTGTTCTACCATAACTTAAAGGTGAGTAGTTCACTCATACATCTATCTTATTAGAAACTATTACTTTATTCACTTACACTGATACTTATTAATTCTAACACACCATAGCACATTAGATACGTATCTTTACAACAATTAATAGAATGATAATGAATATAATTGATATAGGTGTCTGCTGCAGGGAAGGCAGTTCTCGTTACAGGGTGTGAGTCAAGAGTCGGATATACTTTAAGCAAACAGTTGGACGAATTGGTAACAACACTTTATGCTCTTACAATTACAGCTAGTTAATCTTGGTACGCATTTTTAAAGGGATTCACAGTTTTTGCTGGTTTTAACACAAAAGATGGAAACGAGGAAGCGATGCAAAAGTTGAAGAAAGAAGCATCTGGCAGATTACGTACATTGCAATTAGATGTTACTAGCGAACATGACATTCATACGATATTTCTGTATGTAAATGAGAACTTGCCAGATGGTGCACCAGGTTTAAAATTATACTTTCCCATCAAGTTTTATTCTTTATGGCATGTATCTATTTCTCATAAATTTCTCATGTTAGGTTTATGGGCATTGGTACATGCTGCCGCTTGGGTAACTTTAGGTGAATGCGAATGGGTACCTCCTTCCGTGTTAAAACGCAGTATAGATATTAATTTCATTGGCCCTGCTAGATTAACTCAGGTAATTTTGTTAGATTAACTAATATTGTACACGCATATAACAGACAAAGATTTAATAGTAATAATTTTTGTTCAAAGGTCTTCTTACCTCTGATTAGAAGATCAAAAGGTCGTGTAATTCTGGTTAGCAGTCTTTTAGCTCGTATACCAAGCCCTGTTCGGGGCATTTACTGTGCGCTTAAGGTACACTGCTTGAAACGTAATAATATATATTTCATATCTGTTTTTCTAAAATATCTTAAATACACATATACTTAATATTAGGCTGCAGTTGAAGCTTGGGGAGCTTGTCTTAGATTAGAAATGAGAAGATGGGGAGTAGATGTGGTTATCGTTGAAACCAGCGAATACATATCTGGCAATGCTTGGTTAAAAGACAATAACTCGTTGTTGGAACAAGCCAGAGAGATGTGGACTCAGCTAGATCCTCAGACACGTAAAGAATATGGACAAGAACTGTTTCAGAAAGAGATGTTAGCTCTCGAGAAGTATACGCAAGGACCAGAGGCAGATTTGGCACCAGTGACCAGGGCTTTAACCGACGGTGTGATGAAAACGTTTCCAATGAGGCGATATACACCAGTATCGCGCAAAGAAAGGATACAAGCACTGTGTAGTGATTATCTTCCAAAACCAGTTTACGATATATTATACACGAATTGAGCAAAGATCTAAAGATGCAAGTACTCACAGATAAAGAGTCCACGATATTATTCAAAATTTAATAACCACTGCCTGTTCAAATTATTTGTGACTTGTAAATAATAAAGTTACTTGCTAAAACGATAATCTCCCATTACCTTCCTTGCTCTCTGAGTCACTAAAATTTACTGGTAGCTGCAAACCAGCCATGTTTGTTGACATTTTCCCCGCAAACGCATTTTCGCATTACGCTATAGGCAATACAGATCGCGCTAGTGGTTTTAACGGTTCCATATTTCATAATGTCGGTAAAAATATTTTTGCGAAACAAAGATACTGTTACGCAAAATTTCAATGAATCAAGTATGAGAATCAAACGCCGGGTGCACGACTAGGACCACGGGGGATGCATGAAGTATCAGCGATCGAGTAACTGTTGATCGTTCTCGCGAAATTCATTCGGGAAAGAAAAAGAAAAGAGTGATAAGGGAAAGAAGGGTCAATTACTTGGACAAGTACCTGTTCGTGTTCGCTTAAAAGCAAGTATATTTTATTGCGTCCTTGCGTTACGTCGATATACACAGGAGGAGCACTGTTAAAATAACATATTGGCTATCGTCTTACGTTTATCCCGTGTACATGCGAGGAAGTGTGCGATATACACGATTGTGTATGTAGGCGCGCGTGCTTTCTATACGTACGGTTTTACGACTGTGTAAAAAGTTTTGCGGTGGTTGTGTAGTGGCAGGGGGAGGTCTTTAGCCCCCTTGGTGAGGCACACGCCGGTAATGAGTGTTTATACCATAACTGCGGCGACACCAACAACGAATACAATAATATCAACAACAACGACGACGACGACGACGGCGGTAACAGTGACGACGACGACGGCTACGTCGACAACAACAACGGCGCCGGCGGTCGCCGTGTCGCCCGAAGCTGCACCTGGTTGGATAGAATTCTGTGAGAGACACGCCCGCGCTTCGGCTTCTGATTTCGCCAAGGCTTTTTGCACTTATGTCAGTTTAAATTTATCCGAGAGCGCCAGGTCTAATCTCTCGCACCGTGACTTCCTGAAAAAGTTCATCGAGAGCTTCTGCGAACACTTTGAGAGCGAGTACCTGCGCCGTACGATTAGGTGTGCTACGGTCTTGTCAAATAGAGCATCGCTTACCCTCTTATTTTTTTTAATTCTTATTTGTGTGTTATCCTCCATAGATCTCCCTCTCTGTATGACACGAGACATGGGGCAACTAACGACAGAGATGTTAATGTTATAAGTCAGAATAACAATGCCCCGATACGTATATCGTCCCACGAGGAATTCAGTGATTACTCCGAACAAGATGGGGATGCTATATCTCCGAAGCCGGCGCACAAGCCTTTTTTCCGTCGGCTGTCCTTCAAAGGGCTTAAGAAAGGCAAAAGTTTGTTCCACAAGCAGCAAAGCGACGAAGTGGAACTGTCTCACAACGAATATCGTAGAGACAAGCATTCGAAAACTAAACTTTCAAAGATCGTCGTGGAATGTAGAAAAGAAGGTGTTGTTAATTCTTTGATGGGGGAAAACATCGATGGAACTCAGAAATGGGAGAAATCGAGGCTTGCTCTGATCAAAGCTATCGGTGGATACATGTTGGAATTTTATTCACCTCCAAAGGCAGTAAAACCACGCAGTGGAGTCTTCTGTTCCGCAATCACGGAAGCCAGGGAGACAACTGCGTTGGAAATGCCAGACCATGAAAATACCTTCGTTTTGAAAACGCAAAACATGGAATTCGTGATAGAAGCTCATGATTCAAATGATATGAGATCATGGTTAGCTACTATCAAATACTGCATGCGCACAGTACAACAAAATTCTATTAACCCCAGTTCTGGAACAGATGCCACTGGGGATTCTTTAGGACACGGTTCATTAACTATCGGTAGCGAAGGAGACAGATTAAGAACTAATTCTGCGAGTAAGAGTTCTAGATCCGCATCCCACGATCATGGGGATGAAACATTGGGTAATCCTCCAGAAATACCACCAAGACTTCGTACAAGAAGCACAAGTAATTTGGAATTGTGTTCATCCCAACAAGATATCGAACAAAGTAAGATGGATCGGTCTCTTAGAATATTAATGTACGTTTTGCAGATTGCAGAATTGTTTTGACAATTGAATTCTATTACAGTGAATACAAACGATGGTGAACTGGACTTATCTAACAGTTTAAAAGAGTATCCATGGTTTCATGGGACTCTCCCTAGATCAGATGCAGCACAGCTTGTTCTACATAGTGCTGCCAATGGCCATGGTGTATTTCTTGTTCGGCAAAGCGAAACAAGGAAAGGGGAATTTGTATTAACTTTCAATTTCCAAGGCAGGGCAAAGGTAAGCCATTATATTAAATTCAGTGAAAATCTATTGTTGCAATCGCTTTATATTTATATTTTAGCATTTACGCATGACGTTGAACGATCAAGGACACTGTCGTGTTCAACATCTTTGTTTTCCCGCTATCTACGATATGCTCGAACATTTTCGTCAAAACGCTATACCTCTCGAATCCGGTGGGACAGCGGATGTGACTCTCACTGAATTTGTTGTGGCAAATCACGCGATACGGTCGGGACATCACAATACGGCCGGTGTCAATCAGCAACAGTTGCAAGAAAGAAGACCACCTGCAGCTCCAGAGCCAAGAGAAGTAAGAGTCAGCAGCGGAAGTCTAACTCCTGTCGAGTGAACGCGAGTGGCCGACACCCACAGTCTGAAGTCTAATCTACAGACAGTGAGTAAATAAATAAAGTGATGCACCCATTTTTTGTGCCACTGGTTATATGGAAATATTATATCTAAATTGATATTTGTATCGTTAAAAATGTTTTTATCAATTTTTAATAGTTCATGTAGGCCCATATTCGGATTATTTTGTAAGTATTTAATTATTACTAATCAACTCTCCTTTGAAAATTGTTTTATGAGTTTTGTACATGTATACGTCTGTAATATGGAAGTAATGTTTCAGTATGTTCCATGTATCTCTAGTACATATTTTTTAATTAACAGTTTTGTTATTTTTTATTCTTCGTAAGTATGAGAAACTGTTGTTTTCAAGTTAATGTTATCAATTTTCTGGTATATGTGTATGTCAGCAAATCCTAATCCGAATGTGGAAATTTAACGAAATTAATGTTACGTGTATAATTGGTATTTTAGTCAGATACAAATTGACAAAATCGATACATGTGATCAATTTTACTGTTGAAAGTTTTTAATCGGTATGAGAGGTAATGGTGCTCAATAAGTATGACCGTGGGGTAAGGAGCTCGCTTTTATAGACATGGGATATTCTTAAAATTTCTGGCTCTCCTTGATGATTAAAGCTAACTCTTTAACTTATTCCCATTAAATCCAGAAACTTTGAGACAAAGTTTTTTGATTAAATGAATTTAGTTAAATATATGATAAACATTTATGTGATCGTACGCAGGTGCGCACATACGGAGGTTCGATAAGAACACGTACAGAGTCGTTGGAAAGACTGGAACAGCAGAACAACATTACAGGACAACAAAGTGCGTCATCATCTAGCGGTCGAGCAATTCAAAATACATATAGCTTCCTTTGACGATGGATTCACAATACTCTACCATCTGGCTATAACCCAGTTAGCCCCTTAGATTAAATTAGTCTACCTAACAAATTCCTTTGGAATGCCGAATAGTCTTTAAGTCAAACCCAGCAGTCGTCACTACCGTGAAAAAGCGTATCTTTCAAACCCGCGTGAACAATGTATTTTGTCAGATTGACTGCTTCCAATTTTTCCAAACTTGTAAGATAAAAGAAATTGTCAACAACTGTATTTATTGACATGTTTTTACCCAATAATGGAAACAGGATATAATTTTTGGAACATGATTATTTTATAAATATAGCTTTTACAGTAATGTATACAGATTATTTCGAGGTGCGAATGAGATTCATCACGATTAAATTCTATTGGTTGGTCCTTTTTTGCACGTTCAGATATATCCGCTCAAATTACCTTAAATACCGCGATAGGCATTATTAATTATTCATGAAATTGTGTACTTGACATATAAAATTAAGATGAGATCATGGCCTTTGGATCTTTATTTAATTGATGCGATTTGGAAGGCTATAGGAAATAATTCGTTATATCAGTTAATTTACTTAAAGATATGTACTTATATAAGAATGTATAAAAAAAGTATATATGTAAATGTATATCAAAGTTTTAGTCTTTTTTTATACGTCAAAATTGTTGGAGACAATCTCATTATTACGACTACTATCCTATCTCCTATAAATTATAAAGTCTCACTGCTATACTAATCTAATTTATTTAATATAAAGTATCATTCGAAGAATTGAGAAACTAGTCTGAATGTTACATGTAAATAATTCAATCGTAATAATAGTGTATGATTTAAATTACTCCTATTAACTCGTGTATTTCTATATTATTTCAGGAATGCAGTGCTTTCAGTAAAAGGAATGTTAATATAAGTATACCTAATATAAGCCTTGTAAAATTATAAAACTTACCCGGGATGTGGAGCAATATGACTGAATGTGCAAAATAATGAATAAATGGGAAAGTTTTCATATTAGAACGTAACAAATATATGCAGCGAGCGTTACTGGTATTTCAAAATTGCATTTTTACTAAATGCTTGGTTGTCGGTATTTTAGGAGCCTACTTACTAACAGATAGAATACTGACAACTACTGACAACGTATTCGGCAAAAGAAGGTATTGTGTGTAATTTATTGTCACGTGTAATTTATTGCAAGTACGTATTAATTTCATCTACCCAGAACACTTTATATTCCATAATCATTGTTTTCTTCGCTTGCTTGAAGATCTTGCCGAGATGGAACTGAAATTATTGGAAAGATTGAGAAAACTGGGGTACGTAATTCGAGGTTATAGCAAGGAACATTGTAACGTTGCTATTACGATGCTGTATTTTAAATATTCTATCAAATGTCATGTCGTTCATTTTACTATTGAATAAATTTATGTATTGTACAGATATAACGGAGAGCTGACAGAGCCTAATAAATTTAAAGAGGCTTTGGCGCAAGGTCCAAAGTCGCCAGAATTTACAAAGCTTGTGGCATGGCTAGCAGATGAGCTTTCAGTACTGAATGATATGGATGAATCTGTTCACGCAATAGCTTCGCCTGAAGACTCTAGTTCATTTCTGTTAGAATTAAGCTGTTTTCTTAAAGAATTAGGATGCGTTAATGAGAGATTAATGACTGGTAACGTTAACGAACGATTGGCAAATGAACAAGATAGACATATCTTGCTGGACTTTTTGGGCGCAGAATTAAAAACTTGCAGACTGTTAGAATTTAGGAAACATAAAACACAAATCTCCACGGCTGTTCTCGTTGTAAGTTTTTATCGTCAAGGTAGGATCAAAATGATTTCATGAATTTTCTTAAGTTGGCTTCTAATGTAACTTTTATAGGAGGAAAGTGACACAGCTAAGGATCTCAAAGATATGTTGATAGCATTAAATTTTGAGAAACCACCAGATAATATTACTCCTGAGAAACTTTTTTCAAGACTGACAAACAAATTGTCCGATGTGTTGAAAACAGCTCCTCCTGCGCTCGTAGGGCAACCGTTACTCACTCAAGAATTCACAGAAGGGGATTGGAAAGAACTTGAACAAATACAACAGGAGTTGCACGACGAATACAAAATGCGTCGTGAAATGTTGCTCAAAAGATTAGATGTAACGGTGCAATCCTTCCTGGTACGTATAGAAATTCAATTTACAAAGAATTATTTGTACCTGGCGACGTTAAGAACAATTTGTATTTTTGGGTACAGTGGTCGGACAGAATAAAATCCCAAGAGACTGAAATAACTAAACAATACGAACAGTCCAGAAAATCTTTAACTGCTGAACCGAATATGACATTTGCTGATCTACTAGCTGTAAGAGAAGATATAGCATTAATGGAAAAAACGAGCAGCGCAAACGTTAGAAAAAATACTCGAAGCGAAGTTAATAAAGTTATCATAGGACAAGTGCCAGATAGAGGTGGAAGACCATATGAACAGGAACCACCGCCACCTGAAATGCCTCCCTGGCAAAAGGATAGGGTGCCAGGGCCTTCAACTTCCGGGTTTGTTAAACTTACAAAATCAATAATTTGATAAAAATTATTCAAAATAAACTAACTAAATTATACCTCTTTCATTTCAGTGGAGGACGAGGAGGTGGTAGAGGAGGAGGAGGAGGAGCGAGAGGTGGAAATAGAGGAGGAGGAGGTGGTGGTGGTCGTGGAGGAGGTTTCCAAAACTACTCTAATGACAATAGAAGTTCATATGGTAGTAACAGTGGTTACGGAGATGGATATCAAGCATCTAATGCTGGGTACGGAGGAGGTCAGAGTGGCGGCTATGGAGGAGGACAGGGAGGAGGCTACGGGGGAGGGCAAGGTGGGGGATATGGAGGAGGCCAGGGAGGAGGCTATGGGGGAGGGCAAGGTGGAGGATATGGAGGAGGTCAGGGAGGAGGGTATGTAGACAGTCAAGGATATGGGGGAAGTAAAGGAGGAGGAGGAGGGTATGTAGACAGTCAAGGATATGGGGGAAGTAAAGGAGGAGGAGGAGGCTATGGTGGAGGTCAGGGGGGAGGCTACGTAGATAATCAAGGAGGAAGCTATGGAGGAGGTCAAGGAGGAGGATACAACAGCAATAATAGTTACGGTGGACAACAATATCAAAGAGGAGGTGGTAGAGGAAGAGGAAGTAGAGTGCAAGGGGGATGGAATCAAGGAGGATATAATCGTGGTGGAAGCCGTGGGGGACGACAATATTAAAACTTTATGT
Source organism: Ceratina australensis (assembly GCA_004307685.1). NCBI lineage: Eukaryota > Metazoa > Arthropoda > Insecta > Hymenoptera > Apidae > Ceratina > Ceratina australensis. Next base: position 127,984 of record SHCU01000287.1, on the reverse strand, counting down.
GAAAAATATTTGCATGATTAAAATGTTAACACTAAAAAAAGTCACATCACAAAGCATAATAACTAATTTCAACTAATAAATATTTATCAAGCAATATGCCTCATATTGTGTTGTAAAATGCTATTTGAAATTTGTACATTAAGCGATATTTTTTATGTTCTAATTATGGAATTATAATGTACTTTATAATATTTTTCAGTATTGAAAATGTTCTTTCTTTCTGGCTATATGCATGTCAAGTATTGTCAATAGGAATTTTTATATAATGATGGTGTAATACCTTTGTTGAAATCAAGCGTAAAAGCGAACAAAGTGAAATCAAATAAGATAGAAAGAAATATAAAATTCATTATTGAATTGTATAAACTATAAATTATGATTGCGCATATCAATAACTTATATTGCAATATATTATATGCATTACAAATATATGAAATGTTTAATTCTTACTTAGTTTCCTTCAAATTTATCGATTAAACCTTGGGAAATAATGAATTTCAAATTCGCTCCTCTCTTCTATATATTTGTAAGTCCGTGCGTCCATGCTTCGGGATTTAACGCACCGTCCACAAACTATGGTTCACGCTTACACGGGTTCAGTCGGATACATCGCCGTCGCGATACATGGAAAAACAAAATGCTGATGTGCGTGTTCTGCTTGAAGCTTTGTATTTATTTTACTTTACACGCTTTGACAAATCAGAAATTTTGTCACATAAGAATATTTAATTCAATATCGGTGTGATTTAATACAGCAAACCGTACATCTCGCACGATCTACGTTTCGATTTGCAAAACGCACTAATCTATCCATGTCGTCGTCTGACGTATGAAGCTCGGTGTTTTGTTCTTTAAAAGTGATACTGTTCCCATGCGTCCAGTTATTGACCAATACACTTGAACGATATGTCTCATCAAACAATCATGCAGTTGCAACATCTTTAATAGAGTGATTCATCTCAGTCAGGTAGTTCTCCGAACACATAAGATTTGTCAGTAACGTCAGTTGTCACCGTGCCTTAGCATCTTCGTTTCTCCGCGAATAACTTTCATTTCTACCGTTTCACTGCAAAACTCTCATGCGAAAAATAACGTTTAAATTGTAGTTTATTCGTAAAAAAGAAAGATGTCTGGGGGCGACCGTAAGAAACGTGCTTGTGACAGAGGACAAGGTTGGGAAGAAGCAGGTGCTGAATTTTATCAAGAGAGTTATCCAGCTGCAATCGAAGCGGATTTACAGCAGGCTCTACAAAGGGACCCATCTCATATAGCTACTTTACTCCCGAGTAAAAAATCTCGCGTTGGTAAGTTCACAAATAATGTTTACACATTTATAATTCGTGTATAAATGTATTATATACCTTTTTTTTTTAAATAGCAACTGCTAAACGAATACGAAATGACACGAAGACTACATTGAGGAGACGTACAAGCACAAGGTCTCGTGGCACAACCACGTCGCGACGCATGTCCACAAATATTCACGATGCCGCAGTGTCCATGTTACCAGATTTATCTGAGAACTTATCCAACGAAGAACGAACATGGGAAGAGATAATGCAGATCAAAGCTATGCCTGTGTGCATGGCTCAAAAAATACAGTTGAAAAATCAACTACAAGTATGTAAATGTATAAAAGCACGTAGGACTATCAGAGTCACACACAGCTATGATTCACCGATAAGAACTGTTCTTACATTTTACAGAGTGCGACAAAATTAAGACTGCAGGGTTTCGAACAATTGAAATGGCAAAGAAGAAAAGCTTGGCAACAATTTCGTATCAGGATGAAGGAAGCTTATTCTAAAATGGAATTATGGAATGACAGCCTCAAAACAATCGGAGGAAACTTTGGAATGGGAATAGTGGCGTACTTCCTGTTCATCAAGTGGATAATGTATCTCAACGTTCTTTTATTTGCAATTATGTTTTTATTCACTGTGATACCGTCGATATTGTTGGACGCGCCAGAAGTTGAACAATGTTCAATGGCTAATAACAGTCACAGCATCGCTTGCTGTTCGGAGTTGTATCTGAATATAACTGAAGAAGATCATAGTATAGTAGACATAGTTCAAGGAACTGGCGTTTTGGAATACACTTTCCTGTTTTATGGAGCATACAGTCATTTGACTTTCGACACTTCTGGAATGCTTTATAACTTGCCGTTATCTTATATCTCAGCCACCATTGGTGTGTTTATTTTTAGTTTAATAGCTATCGTTAAGTCAGCCGCAAAGAGTTTCAAACAGAGGGTGGTTGAGAACGAAGGACAATTTTATCAGTATTGTAATCTAATTTTCGGTGGTTGGGATTACTGTATACATAACGAAAACTCAGCAGCTATAAAGCATAAAGCGTTACACAATGAAATGAAAGCGTTTTTAGAAGCCGAGAGATTAGAAGAAGAAAGACAAAATCGTACAAGAGAAGAAAAGACGAAATTGTTTCTCATGCGCTTTCTCATTAATTTATTAGTCTTCAGCGTATTAGGCGGCTGCGGCATATTTATTTACTACATATTTGAATTTTCCTTTGACAAAGTTTCGTCGAAAGAAGTCTTAATTTACGGTTCGGAATACTTAACGCTAAATAGAATCGCTTACTTATTTTTCGAATTCCTTCCTTATATTTGTATCGTCGCTTTAAATTTCGGAATACCATTTCTATTCCGATATCTGGTCACTCTTGAAAATTATAGTCCTATCTTCGTTATACGTATAACTCTTATTCGTACTGTATTTTTGCGTCTTTCTTCTCTGATCGTCTTACTCACGTCATTCTATAGATTAATCGTGGTCGAGATAAAAGATGATGAATGCACTGCCAGCAAACGGCCATTGTGTTGGGAAACTTTTGTAGGGCAACAGTTCTTTAAGCTATACATCACTGATATATTTCTACAGTTCTTTGTTACGTTCTTTATCAATTTTCCGAGATCAGTAATCGCGAAGCACACGGAGAACAAAGTATTGCGATTTTTCGGAGAGCAAGAATTTGATTTATCTAAAAACGTATTGGATATAATTTACTTGCAAACCATTTGTTGGCTCGGTCTGTTCTTCGCGCCTCTGTTACCATTAATCGCGGTCGTCGGTACTTTCTTATTGTTTTACGTGAAAAAATTTGCTTGCCTGGTAAACAGTACTCAGTCAAGTAAAGTTTACAGGGCAAGCAAATTAAATGCGTTTTTCATGTTAATTCTATTAATTTCCTTCATCATATCTACAATACCAATCGGTTACTCGATCGCTGAAATAGAGCCGTCAAAGTCTTGCGGACCATTCAGAGGCTTAAAGTCAGTATGGTCATTATTGATTTACATGTTTTTACAACTGCCTGTCTGGTTGCAAATTACATTAAATTTTCTTAGTACTCCCGGATTTGGAGTACCAGCTTTTATAATTATTACTTTACTTTTATATTATTATTATGCTGTGTCAGTTGCGAACAAGCACATGGTCACAGTATTGAAGAATCAACTGGTACTTGAAGGCCATGATAAACAGTTTCTTCTGAATAGATTAAGTGCATTTATTAAACAACAACAGGATCAGAATAAGTATCATCAAGACCAGGCAAACGAATTAGGTACATTCTCATAATCAGTATTATCAGAGATAAGAGGTTCTAATAGTACTTTTTAAAGTACATAAATTCAGTTCACAGCTATATATAAGCTGTATAAAAATTGTCCAAATCTGATCGACTCAAATTATATTTTGTATTATAATAAGACTGTTTATTAACTTACTTATTTAGATGTTAAGTTAATCGCATTCAAGATAATTCTGGCCAATTATATTAAGCCTAATTGGATAGTGTTTAAGGACGTATACATCACCGTGTTTATTGAATATATTTGAGAAATTCAATTTTTAAATGAATTAAACGAATGATATTTGAAAATCAGGGTACAAAATGAATGCAGTGCAATAGTAGAGAAAATCACAAATTGTTTACTATGTATTTTTAGCTTTAATAACTATAGATGAATTAAGATGCATACAGAGTATGGTAACTATAAAGATAGCCATCTCTTTATAAATGTATTTCTGTTCTGTAAGATGTTAGGTAGAGTAATGTGATTGGGTTCATTCATAGCGACAAGAAGTAATGAATTTCGCGATTTTATTTTATAAATAAATGTTAGGGTGCTTTTGCTACAATGAAGTGAAGTGATATATGATGGACCTATTTTTAGATTAGCTGAGTATTAGAAATATGATGCAGTTGTAAATAGATTTTGTAGGTTGATCACAAGATATTTACGAATAAGAACACCATTTTACAGTAGGATCTCCAAAACTGTATTAATTTATATCGAAACGTCGTCTTTCTTCGCGAGCATTTTGGTTGCGTAATTTTACAAGTTTGAGAACGATTTTATGATATTTATCATAGGAACGATTACATTTACTCTGTACTTTTTTCTGATACATATACATATAGATATAAGTGTTATCTTAATATTAGTCGGTCCAGGATATTTTGATCTTTTAAGTACTGATTATTCTCGAATTCAAAAGCAAACTTGTTTTATCTTAAACACTGCCATTGTACATGAAAATAGGAAAATTATTTTTAACTTTTCTATCTATATACATTTCTATATGCATGTATAAAAAATTCCATTAGAAACTATGCATGTACCTCCTGCAAATATTTATTGCAAAACTGCCCACAGATACTTGAAATAGTTCTTCGAATAGCTCTTAAAACATTTTATATCGATTTTGTACAAATTCACCAGCTGAATATTAATGTCATATTGAACACAATTTAACCACGAATTACTATTAATTTATAAATACTAATCTCTGAAATAATTGTAAGCGGTATTAAAATTAATACAATGCATTTTACATTCAATAGTACCACAGCGAATAAGAAAAGATTTTCTGTGTTAAAGGCATAAAAAGGAGTAGTAAATGCTTTCACCTTCACTGCAACTTTTATATATTTATAAAAATAAGAGGATGGATTACGAATACTATTTATCTTGTAAAAGACTGCACACTTTCTAAAGACAGCTTTCCTAATTAAGCCAAAGATTATTTGCAATGTCTTGCGTACGTCATAAGCGATTATAAGATATCTGTTATGTATGACAAAAATATATGCTCATGATGTAAATTGTGGTTAATAAACTATGATATACCTGTATACAAAATAACCATTTATTTTTAACTTCATATCAAAATACAACAACGTTCAATGTATAAAACTCTAATATTGTATCTGTTGTTAAGGTGCTCTTCATTTTGATCAGGATCATTCCGTAGAGTGCAGCTAAAAATGATATACATCATAATTAGATATTTATATTCTACAAGAATAATATATGTACATAAACTTACCGCTTCAGCGATATCAATCCAATCCAATGCGGTCACCACGGCATCATTTCTCGATGGTATCTTGTCATAATTCCAGTAAGTAAATTCCGAGAAAGTGCCTGTAGCGTAAAAATTCCGCTTTGCTTTTTGGTTTCTTGCCTTTGTACCTTCGCTGAACGTGAGCCCTTTGTACCCGGAAGGCACAGTTACTCTTTTACCTTGGACGGGATGCCCACGGAACGAGGACGTGTAATCTGCGTCAGTTTTTCAAATATATCACACTTATACAACTACAAAGAGTCAGAGTGGAGGACAGTAGTTTTTACCGAGTTCAATTTACAAACTTACGTTCATCGTCGATTTTACGAATGTACGGTGTGAAGAAATCGGAAACCTTTGCAGGCTCGTCGGCGCGGATTTTACATGGCATCAAGTGCAACACGTTTTCTTTCTCTTCGGATAAATCTTGTTTCACGTGTAAACGAATAGCCATGTTTGAACGGAACTGCCGCGACTTGTTTAGGCGGGAACAGGCTTAACCTTCACAAATCTAATTTGCCCCAATTATAACAAAAAATATCATCGAAAATCTCTTTATTTGTAAGTAACATACAGTTTCCCGGTCGACTTGGCCTGCACCTGTACAAGAATTAAACTTTCCTATATGAAAAAATCCAGCATCTATCGGTGCATCAACGCTGCGAGTGTGCGTTGCAAATAGTCACATGGGTGTCGCGGGGTTAGAGCGGGGATGATCCCCGCTTGGCCGCGAAACGATCGACGGTGGGGATGAGATTTCAGCACCGCCGCCGCGCATTCGTACTAGTAGCGTCAGCGTCAGTCGCAGTCGATTGTCCGATTCGATTCGATCTTGCGCCTTTTGATTTCCACCACGGGAAAACGTCGTGTGTGTGACGCGATTTTCGCGAGCAAAAATAGTGTGTTCCCGTGGCTCGGCACTGAATCTACCGCGTGACCGTTAAAACTCGTGTGTTTCGCATTTACGGGCAACGCGATCCTCTCTCTGATCGAAGATGAGCACGCCGGTGAAGAAGGTACCCATCCACCTGCAGGTCAGTCGATTTATTCTGTTTTCATTTCTGCTCTAGTATTTCCTTGTCGTCTCGTCACCGCGTTTACATATTACTGCGTAAATAAGTTACATGCTATGAGATACATCTCATCGTCGTTACCGTAGGAAGATCGACACCGGTTTGTCTAATATTGTACGTTGAACCGCCTCGTGTCCGAGTCTATCGGAATCAGAACGGCTTCAATCGCATTTTCATTAAACAAAGTAGGTATGGAAATGATTAAATAAGCGCTGGGTGTTCTCGCGAAGCCTCGATATCAAAAGGTGCAGTGATACTCGATGTAGTATTGGGCCAGTAATCGGACGATAATTACTATCTCTGAAGAGAGCAAATATGATCCGGTTTAATTATAAGTTTCGATAAAAGTGCGCGATAGTCGTTCACGGGCTCTGGGTAAACGAAAGAATTTTTGATTAGTAATGTAATAAAACTCGGACATATATCTATTTACGTTCGTGCGATTTCTCAACTGGAATAATCCTCGTTATATCGATCTGTTTTCGTCTATAACCATTAATCTAATATTCGTTTACTAGGATATGTCGTTGCTTTGCACTTTTTCGATGACTATCCTATGTCTACTATTTGTATGTCATAATAATTTATAATTTCACCGTAGGGTCGGCGAACCCGCGATCGATAACCAAGCTGGATTTTACAAATACATTACGCTTGATAAAAACGGAAGTATAATTGCTCGAGAGCATTTTTACTGTTATAACTATGATGTAATCTAGAGAAGCCGTATAGGTTGTTTACTCCAGACATTTCTGTCGGTTAATCTCTATTCCATCGTTCTTTGCCGCAGGTGATGACAGGGGTCGATAAATAATTAAACGTAACGTCGAACGCGAGCGTTCAGCGTCAAGCATACATACAACACCTTGTAACGGAAAGTAAATATGGGTGTAGATAGGTGCCGGTGTTTCTGCGTCACTATTAAAACCGAAAGTTTCGTCGCACCATCCTATCGCAAGGTTGCCGCCTTATTGATCTGAGGGGCGTCTTGGCTCCCGGCACCCGTCTACCTCACGAGAGAGGTGCCTACCCTCAAATACAATGTATTAAATTCGATACAATGTTCCTATTCAGCCGAGAACCTATAAATGTAGATCTGTACTCGCGATACGTCTTTTCGTGGAAGAATTATCGTTCCATCGCATGCTGAGAGACTCAATCGCCCGGAGAATATCTATATTACATATCGTGTATTTTAGTCTGAATATTCTCAGCGAAAGTTATTTCTGTTACGAATTATTATCGCGTACATGTTAATACGGGAACGCGAGAGACAATAAGCGATCATTCACGGCGCAATGGGATTCGGAATTAATAATATTATGATACATATTATGCGAAGCATATTGGGCAACAATAAGTAATAGCTCTCCAATTTCTGATCTACGGAAACTCGACTAGTCTAATTATACCGGGTATATCGCGTGTTCGGTAAAAGTTTACGCGAACTATTTCGAGCGGTTAATACTGGCCGGAAGTTCGCAAAGTTGATCTCGTTAATGGCTAGACTGTAATTCGTTGCGCGATCGGGAAAATCGTACGGCACTGGGACGCGTGCCGGATAGAGGCTGGGAACACCGACGAATCAATAGTTCGTCGACACTACTGCGTCCGACCCGGAGTCGGAAAAACCACTGCCGATCACTCTCTTGAGCGCACACGATTTTTTCACGTCCCGAGAGTCTGACGTCTGCCGAGAAACGTGGATTCTCTCTTTCACGTTTACCGTCTCCGCCCGTGGGACCAAGGCGGTTTTCGCGAGCAAAAATAAACCGTGGATGTTGACCGATGTTTTTGCTCCGCTGCTTTTTATCTCGGGAAGGCTCACTCGTTGGCTTTTTCGCTGAAGAGACCCAGGTTTTGTATATGGAACGTTCAACCAGCTGCTGACAATTTTATTCACTGCTTAATCAGTTTTTTTTTGTAGGGAGAAAGATTCGATTACAGAGAATATAGAAGAGTGTACTTGTGTACGGAATCTGAATAGCTTTAATTAAAATTAGAACCGAGGGATCGGATCTTTGCGTCTTGAATTTCGATTGTACTTCCGTCGACGACAAGTGGTTCCACGCGTGGTCGTACTCATTTTCTCGTCTATTTGTCTCACCGAGAACTTGACGGCAAATTTAGTCGAATGGAAGTCGGTCAACCGAAATGCAGATTACCAGCATTATTCCCGTGACATAAATAGGCTCTGGGAAGCCAGGTGCGAACCACCGCCGTCGTTTCCGTAGCAGTTTATCACGAATGGAAATTAGAGCAACCTTCCGTATCGGTGCCGAGCTCTTTTATTTTATTTTCATTTTTATTTCTTTTATTCGATTAACCAGCTCAGGCAAATGTACGAGCCTATTCGTTTTAGTGATACATTCTGTTAGTACGTCAAAACTGACTACCTAGCTTCTTTATTATTTTTGCTTAATTACCGACCTAATGATCTACAAGGTAAATACACGATTAGGTCATAAATTGTACAGCGTGTCGCGCATCAGTTTGATGCGAATTCCGTTATTTAAATTTAAGCAGCATCAAGAAGAATGCAGAGGATTATGTAACGTTACGTAATTACCGCTAACTCTTACATTGCATCCGCGTATTAAATAGCCGAATATTATTGCGCACCTTCGAAGCTCGTTTGTCCGGCTTAAAAGGTGACGCGTGTATGTGCGCGTGTATTTAGCTTAGGCGAATGTTTGCCGAGTCAACCGGCCACCGTGTGCGTCCGGTCGGGCAGCGATGAACCGGCCGGCCGGCCCCGGCCGTATAGTTTCTCCGTTTACATTGACAAAGAAAACCGGCGATAGAAACCGAGTTTCGCTCCTTAAATACCCAGGAAAATCCTTTTTCCACCGTGAAAGCGGTTAATTATCAATTTTCTCGGCGTTGGCACGCGCCGAATGGGCTCCGTGCCGCAATTAAAAAAGAAATCGCCTTTTAATTGGATCAACCACGAACTGGAACGCTGCGATACGAGCGACGTTTCGATGCACGCGACTGTGCACGATTTACGATCTTAGGATGTGTCCGAATGTAGCAACTAGAAGAGAAAACGCTGCCCTATGAAAGTGTAACAGCCACCGCATCGAATCAGCGAACATTTACACATCCTCCGAATGCAATTTCGGTACGTTATCATTTGGGTAAACGAGAACAGAATTGTAGATGCGATCGTATCGAAGTTCTAACTCATTCGATTGATAGGATCTTTAATTTAGACGGAGTTCGCGCAGAAAAACTTGTGGCATGCACGCTGAATTGCAGGAGATATCGATTTTACCAGGAGCGTACTTCCGAGGGCGTGAGATCTGTCATCTCGTATTCTTGTACCTTCTTATCGTCTTGGTCCAGCCATAATTTTAAGTCGAAACCGACGTGCGTCTGCGTTCTATGGTTTGTTCGATCGTACAAAGAGGTCACGGGCAAAATTGTTAAACTCGTTGAAATACTGGTCCCTTGCAGGGGAGAAGTATTTCGCGCGGAACTATAAATTCATGGTGAGTGCTTCAAAGTGGAGAGTTACGTCTGTGTCGGCGGAATTTCTTTTCTGAAAAATCACGCCGCCGAGCGGGGAACGTATATTTTAAGCCACTGTCCGCTGAAAATATCCAAGTCAGAGATCCTCCGACTAACACATGAAACGCACATGTTCACGCTCGCGACCAATAATAATTATACCGCGAAGATGACAAGGTTTCTGCCCACGTGAGTCTCGCTCTCGATATTCGTTCGGCTCGCGCCTAAAGCCATCCCGGTCCCGTTAAGGAAACACCATAATTGTTTCAACAGCCTGTAAACACGCGTTGAATCGTTTGACGACCCCTTTTTAACAGCGAAATCCGATTTAACGAACTGCACCTCGCGGCGATACTTCGGCCGGAGGGGGCGAGGAGGATCGATTTCACGAAAGCCACGCGCAATTCACGCTGGTTTAGATTCACGGAGGGTTTCGAGGCGATTTCACGGGGCGGAGACCTCGCGAAGGGTTTTTCTTGCGGCACACGTTGCATTAGCGAAGGGTGCGCACCCTGGATCGGTGATGAAACGTGGGTGGGCGTCGGCGACAGTGGATTGTCCTTTTTCCCGCGGTACCCTCCTCTTTGGACCCTCTGATCTCTCTCCCCTGCGTGCTTTTATCTTGCCTCGGACAGGGAACGCTCGAAAGAAGGGATTGTCGAAAGTCCTTTATGCACTTCCTTTCTCTCCGAGTCTTTTCAATTTACTCCACACTGTGGGGCAATGTTTGCGCGTTTTGTCTGCGGTTCTTTACGCTCCACCGCGGGTCAGGTCAAGATCTTGATTCTTAATCACCGATGCTTCCTAAGAAACTCGCCTCGCTGTATCGAGGATCGTTATCATCGTAAATAACAAACGGAAGTCAGATTGAATTGTATAGCAAAATTTAAGGAGTTAGGTACACTTAGAAG
>SHCU01000287.1:101126-116568 GCA_004307685.1 Ceratina australensis | reverse complement strand
CGTTTTATAAAAATGATCTGTATCTGTTTCCAGAGCGCGCAGAATAGGTTGTTGATCAAAAACGGCAAGGTGGTGAACGACGATGGGATCACGGACAACGACGTCTACATCGAAGACGGGATCATTAAGTAAGGATCGACCGCATCTGCATACATTTGCGATTACTATGCGCGTGTGATTACGTCCTTGAACGCGAAAACGCGTCGCGCGAAGAACTGGAACTCCGGAGTTCGATTCTCTATCGAGTGCCTCTCGCGCCTCGCTGACCGGTTGCGTAACCGCCAACGCGTATGATCTAAGCGACACTCGGGGAGTAACGTTTTCAGAGACAGACTTTCCGATTTGCGAACGATCGACGTTCCATTCAACGTTTATACTTCCTACTCGGTCGCGTGTTTGCTCGCCACTTTACGCGAGCGAAACACGATGCACGCCGACCGATTTATCAATGGGCAATGGTTGATAAGGAGTAATAGTAATTTCGCAAACAACCGTGACATGCACCGTCTGATGCACAGTTTACAGATCCGATCGTCGCCTGTCTGTAATTACGCGTCGTGTCAATATGTACGTAGTCATTTGGCTTCTTTAAAGAGAAAACGAAAGTTACGAGTTCGAAGATCGATGATTATAAATGTTTAATCCACTTGTTGCGCCGTAACAAATTCTATTTTGAAATTCGCAGACAAATGGGCCGGAATCTGATAATACCGGGCGGCACGAGGATCATCGACGCTCGCGGGAAATATGTGATGCCCGGTGGCATAGATCCACACACCCATTTCGAAGTGGAGCTAATGGGCGCCAAGTCGGTCGATGATTTTTATCAGGGCACCAAAGCAGCTGTCGCCGGTGGTACCACGATGATCATCGACTTCGTAATCCCTAGAAACGACGAATCTATATTGGAGGCGTATGAGAGGTACCGGGAAACGGCCGATCAGAAAGTATGCTGTGATTATTCGCTCCACGTCGCCGTTACATCTTGGAGTCCAAAAGTGAGTTCGCGAATCGGACAACATTGTAACATAGTAGAATTTTATTTGTCCAGGGGATAAATGACGCGCAACAGCAAATTGAAACGGTTACATCAAACGGAGCCGGTATAATACGATTCACACGCATTCTCTATTCTATTTAGTCACTCGGCATGAGATAATTACCGTAACGCGAGACCTTCCTGGAAAAGAAAGCACGCTTAGTGACCTCTTTCTTGCGGCCACCAGCATTATACGAATTAAACGCGGCCCCATTATAATAGAATAACGTAATATTCGGACCGCAAATAGAATTTACGTAATTCGTTGATGGTTATCGGAAATGGACGCGTTACGCTTAACTACCTCCCGATCGTTTCTTTTGTCGATGGTCAATTAAACGGCTGAAATCGGCGATGAAATTGGCGAACGCATCGTAACAGCGTTATCGTAATCTTTGAATCGTTAAACGCCGGTATCAATCAATCGTTGCTAGGCTTTGGCCTAGATCGATACGATTGGAGCTCGCTCCCAAATATGACGAAACGAATCTCCCGGCAAATTGGCAAATCGTACGAAACTGGTATCTCTGCAGCAGCGACTGCTTTGTAACTGTAATCACGATCGTGAATGGAATACCCGAGCGATCGGTGAGGAAATCGCAAGCGAGCCGGGTACGGATGCATGTAAATCGTTTGTGTCCTTATTTGCCGGCGCCCGTCGAGTTCCACGTCCGTTTGAAACGATTCCGTTTACGATCGGCGTTCATCTTTGTTTGTCACAGGTCAAAGAGGAGATGGCCACGCTCGTGAACGTTCACGGCGTCAATAGCTTTAAGATGTTCATGGCCTACAAGGACATGTTTATGCTGAAGGACCCGGAGCTGATCGAAACGTTCAAAGCGTGCAAGGAGTTGGGCGCTGTCGCGATGGTTCACGCGGAAAACGGCGATCTCATCGCAGAGGTAAACGGACGTGATTTACGGTAATCGTTAGAATCATCCTTGGTACGGGTGGAGCAATACGTTCGCGCTGTAACAACCGTTACCGTATTTGGTGCTCTATTGCCTGGCGAAAATAGACACGAACGTATCGTTACTACGTGCAGCGTCGCGAGTCTTCTCCACGAGATTTAGGCAACGATCGGAACTGTTTCAGAACACGAAACGACTGCTCGCTGCCGGAGTCACGGGGCCGGAAGGTCACGAAATGTCGCGTCCCGAGGAAGTCGAAGCGGAGGCTGTGAACAGAGCCTGTGTGATAGCGAGCCAGGTAAGAGTCACAGGACTGGAGAATATGCGTGTATCCCTATTTTTAGCACTACGTATTTATATAGTATGCTCGATTTCGCTGTTCCCAGTACTTACCACTATTTTCAGAGCCAATTTGTCCGTACACTTGCCGTTTTCTTTAATTTATGCCTTGAATTTCGATCGATCATTCGTTTAAAACAATTGCTCTTTAAGAAGCTAAGAAGAGATTGAACGGACGATGATGATTTGTGTTCACAACTCTGCATGCTTAGGTCAATTGTCCACTGTATGTAGTGCATGTGATGAGTCGTAGCGCCGCAGAGGCTGTGGATGCCGCGCGTAAGCGTGGCGTTTGCGTCTTCGGCGAGACCTTGGCAGCTGCGATTGGCACAGACGGTACCAACTACTCGCATAAATGCTGGAAACACGCCGCTGCTCATGTTTTGAGCCCACCTCTCAGGCCAGACCCAGATACGCCGCTCGTGTTGCTGAACATGCTAGCCAAGTGAGTCAAAGCCACCGTGAATCTCGTTTTAGGGTGACTTTGACATCGAAAATCCTGTGTACTTTACATTTATTTTATTATGCAGCAAGCACATTTTTAGTTTGCTTAGCACAGTCGAATATGCTGATCGAAAAATGGTCAGATTCATAGCTCAAAAAATGTTAGCGATAGTAATTTGATTCGCACCATCGAACTTTATATTTAGAAGTTCCACGAAAATTTTTGTGCATGCACGCTGATCGTTTAATTGCAGCCCGGTATTACTTTTCCTTTGCCCTATTTCTTTTACTGCACACCTGGCACGATTCTCTCCTTCGATGTAATAGATGTACCCTAGTTGGATCCGTAGTTACCTCCAAATTGTATTTAGACACGGTATTGTGAACACGGCTGATAATTTCTGACGATTTCAAAGTTGCCTAAAATCAATTTTGCCTTTAATCAATATTGTTTCGGCTGTGGTCACATTCGAACCGGTGGAAACCCGATGTCAGGATAAACGATGATATCGCGTTTAGGTAAATTGCCCGCTGTACGTAACGGCACTGTCGAGCAAATCCGCCGCTGACGTTCTGTCAGCGAAGAGGTCGGAGGGTGTCGTCGTGTTCGGGGAGACACTCGCGAGTACCGTTGGTATCGATGGTAGCGAACAATACGGAAAACATATCGAAAAAGCCAGCCGTTATATCACTAGCCCACCGTTGAGACCTGATCCCACTACACCTGCCTACTTAATCGAACACCTTGCTCAGTAAGTAATCTAACTTGAAAATTCTACTGCGACGTTCGCGTTTGCACCTAATTACGAAGATACTTCCTCTTGGTTGTTCTTTTTTAAAGTTTCAAGTGCTCGCACCAGAGTAATCGACGGGTCTTGTAATTTTAAGAGGCGGTTAATGAAGCAGAAAGTAGCGAAGCAGCGATTCATCCTCCGCCTTCGGATGTTTATCTTTTTTCGAGTGCTTCAAGTACATACCCATTCGTTGTACCAATTGGCTGCGTGCGAAAACCTAATGGAAGAGAACTATCGATGGAGGATAGAATAATTTTTCGCACTGTATTGCGTGCGTTGAGTATTCAAATGACGGCGATAAATTACAGCAACGAATTGGCACGCACGATATAAGGCTAACTGAACGTAATTCTAATAAGCGCCGCGTGGGAAGCCGCGTTTGTCTAGTTGCTGGTATTAAACTCAATTAAATGGACAGAAGAAAACTAGTTTAGAGATCATTCTACGGTCAGCATAGAACGGTCGATAGATCGATAGTACATAGTATTAAATTGTCAGATGTCAAGGTGCCCTATATTCAAATTAATTTCTAGGCATATATCATAAATCTGCTGTTTTACGTGACTCCGCGAATAACATTTACACGAGAAGTGCAAACTAACACCGGCACGCGGTCCTCCTTTCATTCGTTTTGCAACTCACTTTATTTTATCAGAGATGGTCTTCAAGTTACTGGCAGCGATAACTGTACTTTCAACGCCGAGCAAAAGGCGCTCGGGAAGAACGATTTCTCGAAGATACCCAACGGCGTGAACGGCGTCGAAGACCGGATGTCGATCGTCTGGGACAAGGGTGTGCACGCAGGTATCATGGACCCGACGAGATTCGTCGCGGTGACCAGCACCAACGCCGCGAGGATCTTCAACTTGTACCCGCGAAAGGGAGTGATAGCGGTCGGCTCAGACGCTGATATAGTCGTCTGGGACCCCAACAGGAAGCGTACGATTTCCGCTCAGACACACGTCCAGGCCGTTGACTTCAACATCTTCGAGGTAAGGGCCCGCCGATATTAATAAAGCCTTTGTTGCCGCAATATCGGATCTATTTTTCTTCTATCTTGCCCGGCCCACGCGGCGCAGGAAGTTTAATCAAACCGAGTTGCGTGCAATAAAGAAAAATCAAATAATACGTCTTAGCGTCAATATTCATTTTTATATCGGATCGTATAACGTGATCTTCAATAGTTATTAGGAACTTGACATCAGCTTCTGGATACTTGATACCTCGCTAGCAATTCGATCTTAATCTGTTGCAGGGTATGGAAGTTCACGGAGTACCGGAGTACGTTATCGTAGAAGGTCGCGTGTGCGTGGACGAGTGCGAGGTGAAGGCGGTCCACGGGTTCGGGAAATTCGTCGAGACTCCGAACAATAACGATTATGTATATAATATGATCGAGGACAGAGAAAAGGTAGATTTTTCTTTCGGTTGTTAACCGAAGTGTAAATAGTTAAACGTGACGAAGTACAGAGCAAACAGTCTTCTCTAACCACCTGCGAATCAGCTCAAATCAACAACCGAGGTGATTGTTTGTTCAGAGACCGCGCGGTGTGCCAAGGTCCGAGGCTGAGGCGAAGAAATACGCCGAGGAGGACGCGGCCATCGCGAAGGCCAAGGAAGAAGCGAGAGCGGCGGCTGCAGCTGCGAAATCTATTCCGCAGCAGAACGGAACTTACACGAGCCCGAAACCGAAACTGTCTATGCCTGATTGCATGGCCACGTTGCCGGACTCTGCCGTGGTCACGCCGTCGTCGAAAGGTCCGCGGTTGGAGGGACAGAGAAATTTGCAGGATTCCACTTTCTCTATTAGCGGTAAGTGATTTAAATCAGATTATGTTCCACGGAACTGAGGATACGGCGAAGGATTTTAAGGTGCGACGAGTTGGCCGAAGCGACATTAGAATTTTGTGTTCGCAGAGGACGTCGACGAGGGAAGAAGAGCTTGCATCCGCGTGAACAATCCACCCGGTGGTCGCAGCGCGGGAGGTTTCTGGTAATTTATACAAAAAGAATGCTCCGCTTTGCATACGGGGGGTTTCCCTTTAAAGGAAGAAAAAAATTGATGAGATCCTTTTCCTCTTCGTCGATCCTTTTATCCGTGCATACGTAAAAATACTTCTGTGCTTCTCTCGTCATTTCTACGTCCCGACGATTTTTCATCAGCCCGCTTTCAGGCTCGCTAAATCACTCGACCTGTTTTAATGATATATTTTGAAGTTGTTCTCATTTGATATGTTCTCATCGATCAAGGTCTGTTCCGACAAAGGAGGACTCGGACACTATCCGTCAGTAGAGTGTGTACGTTCGTATTATCATGTTTCACCTCACTTTTCGCTTCATTCATCGCTTCATTGCCCGCCCTGTGTGTATCGTGCGCTTCATACTTTGACCTTGGATCGTTCACGCGATTTCCGGTGACTCGCACGTTTGACTCTGCGAAACTTTTGTCCTTCGTGCAATAGAACATCGATTGCCGTTCCCAATCGATCAAATATTTATTTAATCACTTATTATTTGTGTAATAAGTCTTCTTTTTTTTTATGTGTACATTAGACGAACCGTGGGATTGATACGTATACGCTTTGTATGTTTTTTTATTTTTTACAGAAGTATACAAGCTTAGAGGGTGACATTATTTTCCTTTTGTGGGACTTGAAGAACATGTTTTTTTTTTGTAAATTTGTAGAAAAATTTTGATATATTATATTTGGTAATTCCAAGGTCAAGCTTACGAACAAGTTATTTATTACATAGTCGCGTGTGCGTGCGTATATCATATATACATACGCATATGCAATAAAATAACCCGAGGAAAAATACAATAATCGCGATCAGTTCGATAATGCTCTAGACAACATCCTAGAAGCTTTGTAACCATTGTTGATCAGTTGTTACCTTTAATCCATATCGTTTGATAATTTATGTAACGCCGCGCATCATCGTCAGTTTCATCTGTTGCTTCGATGACATAAAATATTACGTGTTCGGCGTACATATTATACGCCGAGAACGTGTTTATCTCTCATTCAATCAAGGTTTCTGCGTTTCATGGGTATAACGTTGTATTTTATACCGTTCCATCGTCAACCTCCCTGGATCCAACAGCATGACGTTAATTTTTAGAAAGTCACTCGGCGATTGAAACAATGACAATTGTTCTATTTCCCGACGCAGTCTAGCATTACGTTTCGGTTAATTATTATCGTTAATTCTAATGGTGTAAATATTAAAGTATCTTTAGTTTAACGGTTGTTCGACGCAAAGGATTATGTAATCCTGTTATATTCTATATGCAGAGTTACATTTTGAATGATGATATACATAGCTCAATTATTATACACGATAAAAGTTTGCGAGTTGATATGATTGAGAAAGTTGGTAAATATTTCGATCTGTCGCACCGTAGTTTTATTCTCGTGAAACATTGACGGACTCACGACGGAGGCCGTGCACCATATTCTAAAATCACAGCCGCACTAGGATTTTCGTTTCAACCTGAACATTAATTTCTCGCTTTGTTTACGTGGCGAAGAACTGCTGCTGGTGCGAACAACAGTCTAAACGAATATTAAGTGAATTACGCACAAATTCGCGGGTAGACAAACAATAGGCGAAGACACTAAAGAGTTTCACGGCTCCGTACTAAAGACAGTTCCGCTAACGAGAATGCATTTGACAAGAACGCACACTTGTTCGCTTACGATTGTTAAAAAATTTCACGCGGAGGGTTAATGTATGGAGTCACTTAGCAATATTTAATTTTAATTAACTGACTTTCCCTAACTCCTCGATGTCATGACCCTACATTCCAACTATTCGACGTGCTAAAAAGATTGCCGGTTTCGTTTAAATTCT
The DNA here is from genome assembly GCA_004307685.1 of Ceratina australensis. Taxonomy (NCBI): domain Eukaryota; kingdom Metazoa; phylum Arthropoda; class Insecta; order Hymenoptera; family Apidae; genus Ceratina; species Ceratina australensis. Next base: position 109,186 of record SHCU01000287.1, on the reverse strand, counting down.
ATCACTGGAAAGGACAGCTTGAGGCGCTTCTACCGAACCGTAATTGTTTAAAGTAACGATTAAGGATAACGATTCTAATAATAATGATAACGTTAAGGGTAAACGATATTAAACAATAATAATCATACACTCATAATATTCACTACATAATTATTAATCGTGTAAGATGGCCGTACACCGGGATTTTACAAAGCTTGTTCGAACTACTCGTAAAACGACCAAAAACAAGCGTTGGTTACCATTGTAATACAATAGTCGCGAAACTGTCAACTATAATTAACGACGTGATATAACGACGATCTTTCGGGTAAGATTTTTAGATCGAATTTAGAAAACGATATTCGGGAGTTTCTCGACGTAAGTAGATTTTATATTGAAATTTGGCAAACATTTTTAAGAGTTTTACGGGCATAGAAAAGGGCGTTTCATTAAAACTTTGAATGATTTACGAAATAGGTGCATATATAGATGAATCGTAATAGTTGTTCGAGCGAAACAATAATTCTGCTCCGAGGATAATTATTGTTGCCTTCGAGTGATAATCACGTATCTGGTTGTTTGTATGATTGCATAATAGTGTTTAGAACCTGATTTTTCACCGACATATTTCGTTCCATCACTTGTTTGCCAACGTTACGTTGTACGGTTAATTGAAAACACGGTTGTCTCCATTAGTTTTAATGGTTGTCAGAACAGATTAACATTTATTGCGCTTTAACATGATCGTCGTGTACGTATTACATTCGTTTTATCCGTTAAAAAGTTTCAATTGCAGTATTCGTGCGCTGTCACAAAGTTTCTATGACGATTTGTTATTTCGATTACATAAACGTATTGGAGCTTTGCAACTTTTACCTTTACAAAAAAGAAACTATGATTATCAATGTGTTCACGTTACGTGACCTCGAGTCGAGTATTCGAAAGAAATGTATAGTTTATCGATATAATAAGTGATACAGCTAGAGTACCTATTTATGTCTGTTATAATGTATGTGATCGCTTGAAATAAAAACCTGACATCAACATTGAACTAACGGTACCATTTTTTTTTTAATTTTTCTAATCAAAATGTTGCGGAGAAATGAAATAGAATAATCGATACTGTTATTGATCTCATTATTTAAAAGTATGTGAACACAGAGGATAGTAGCACTCACGTGATATTGCTAACAGTTCACAAGTTCATCACAGTATTTTATGAGAGTGGTAACATCACTATCACTCGATAATAAATCTAATTTTATATTACAGTTAAGCATGTACATACGTTCGAAAGATATGTATAATTCTTAATTTACATTTTTAATTCTTTAGGAGTATTAATAAGTAGTCAACGTTTTATCATTCCTCCGATCGGTGCCGAGCTTTTGCTAAGATCTGCTTCAACTCGGACGTTCGCCGGCTCTTCTTCTAGAATCCAACGTGAGAACATGAAATTCAGTATATAAAATCTTCTGATATATCTTATCGCTTACCTCGCTCTCGGCTCGCGCCAGCGAAATCTGACTGTACAGCCTACTGCCTTCCTCGGGAACACAATGCTGCTCCAATTGTCGTTTAGTTAACTTGAACACCTCAGAACCGGTCATATCCTTTAACTGCTTGCAGGCTCTGAAAAGAATTCCATTTTCACATGTTCAATTCGAATTTCCAAATCGAATAATATCGCGTTGTACCTTTCTGAAAACCCTTTGGCCATCAACCAGTTCTGTACTTCTCTGGGAGTAGAATAATAATCCAAGACAGGGTCACGGTTTATACTATCGTTGTAGTGATCCTTCTTCGTGCGGAATATCGATAATACCTGTCTCAGTTCCTCTTGCATTTGCTTTTCCGTTTGCTCTGAAAATTATACGATATAGTACCAGTGTTAAATATAGAATTGGAGATCTCTGAACGTTACCAGCTACTGAGCGATTACTCTTCAGCGTGCTCGTTCTGCTTGAAGTAGTAGACGAAACAGAAGTTTGACTTTCTAACGGTGGTGGAGGAGGTGGCGGAGGTGCAGTTGATGATACTGGCGGTGCCGAAGGTGCTGACGGTGCCGAAGATGAAGATCGGAGCGAAGAAGACTGCAAGGGTGGTCCCGTGAATGCTGCCAGTGCTAAGGATGCTGGCGATGTTACCGGTGCAGATGATACTGGCGACGTTAACGGTTCCGCTGATACTGAAGAGATCGACGGTCTTGGCGTTTCCTCGTTCGCATTTGGAGGCGGTGGATGAACGATCACCTCCGTCACCACTTCGGGTTCCTTTTTAATGCTTTTGAGGTGCACCCCAAACACCGTTTTGTTGCTAGACTCTATTTCATCTACAGAATTATCTGAAATACAATTGTCATTACCGGATAATATGTAATAACGTTCAATTATATTATCAAAGAGTAGAGAGAGAGACACCAGAACACTTTAACGGACTTACCCCAACATTCTTGCAAAATCACTAAACACTTTCCGACGGGACGATTACATCAAGCACATTTTAAGCAAACGGGACGACAGTAAAAGTACTGACGAAGAAATAACACAGTTCGTCTTGTTTTACATAGTTTCTAACTGGTCTACGAAGATAGGACAAGTACTTATACAAAGAGACAGGCTTAATCTGTAACCGAGTATATTTATTAATCAAGTGATGTACATAAATTACAGTGCAACGAAATACTGGACGGATTGTAATCCCCATCCCGTGGACACAAAACAAGTAAAAGAGTTAAAAAAAAAGAGATTTCGCTCGTTCGAGAAGTGATTAACAATAGCGTGTCGTGTTTTCATTATCAATTACAAAGTGTCCCTCGTGGAAGAATATTCACGGTTCATAGAGATTTGCTCGCATCGTTAATCATAATCGTTAGATCATAATTAGGACGTATTAAGAATTAAATGGATGTAAAGTAGTAATTTCGAGATTCAATTTGCAAGCATCGTTGAACAAGTTTCACCTACATGGTTTCTCGTGTCCAATTTCCTTAAGTGCGACTAGTCAGCGTAGCATTTGTCGAGAACAGCTCTGTCATTGATTTCCGCGTATAACTTTGATGCGAGAATAAATCGATAACGTCTACAGTGATTACGCATTATCTATATCTTCGTGTTTCCTGCAAAATTTTGCACACGTACGCAGTACGTTTTTCTTCCGTCTCACAACGATGCTAAAACATTTTCGAACGAATTGCAGCAATTAAGGATGACTGTCGACGTATCTAAATTAGTGGCCGATATGAAAGTTTTATCTAACGATTCTGTTTCTTCGCTATGTTTCGCGTATTTATACAAGCTTATTCACAATGATGCATGCGACGACACGTACAAGCATTAAAGCTGTTAATAAAAAATAAGTCCACTAGACGTGCGGAGAGCATTTTCATTGATCATTGAGAGTAAACGAAATTTTCAATCAACAGCTTTCATTGATCCAATGACTTGATATTTTCTCGCGAGGAAACCGATACTATAATAGTGGACGGACACACGGTCTCCCGAAACATTTGTTCAAGTGGACTTGGATACTTAATTTGATACGAAGAACTATTACTTAGATTGTTTGAAAGTTTAACCAGTTCACTTGACTCAACGCTTTCGTATTAAAACATTTTTCAATATAAAACTATACATATCCTCCTTTCTGTTAAGTATATGTATATATAATATATTTATACTAAGATTTGGTTAGTCGATAAATATAAAAAATATGGTATCGTCCCTACAGTCGCAATAAAAAGGTACGGTGATAAGATGCACTTGTTTCTGAAGTAACGATAGTTTCAGTTCGTCTGGAGATGTCTTATATAAATTACTCTAAAGGAAATGATCTCAAACAATTTTGTTCGTTGGGTACAGTGATAAAATAAGTTCTATTCTATTATCTCGATGATTGTGAAGTTGTATTTTTGATTGCAAAACCTGTTCCTGATAAAGACATAGTCTTATCGCCTGAATCACCGCGGAAGACTTTAATTGTTATCAATTAAGGTGTCAATTCTCAAAATCTGATATTTCACATAAATTACATAAAAAAAAAGAACTTTGAATAAGAACATGGAAAACTTGGAATCATCGTAATAATTCCACCAGTTATACCTTGCCCCGATTCGATAACGATCGTTTGGCGACTCGCCCTAGATATTATTTACCTCTTCATATATTTATATAGTATATACAAGTAGAAGAAACGTGGTGTTGACATAAAAAATAATGGAAACCATAAAATGCTGACGAAAACAGAATGCGCGGCTTGAGACAAAACATAAATGCCGATGGCGCTAATATGTTCGTTGAATTATTGATCATTTCTATCTTGGCATGCTTTATCTTGCAGTCGGAGCTATCGAGGAACGAAGGACCTCCGTTAGCATCGACCACAAGCACCCGCGAGCCGTGAAAGCCTCAAGCGTCTTAACATCAACTGCTTGGGTGGTCTACTTTTGTTAAGTCTCCCCGATACGGACGACCACGACTCACGAGTTATTCCATCGATTCGACAACTCTTCGATCCCTCAAGCAAAGGACGACACTAAGCGATTATGCCCTGGTCGCCAGATAACTTAAAAGTATCGGAATTCACCTTTTTTACCGAGTCTCTCTTTTCTCACCCAATCTACCGGCGCTGGTAGAGGGACCGCGTGCGTTCGATGAGTAGCTTCCGGTCCCGGACTAGTGCTGGTCCTCTCGATCTCCGAATCCTGCGCATTTACAAAGAATTTCATTGCCTCGATGGTAAACGAGAAGAATACACTTCTACGATATAGACAACAGCTGGAAGCATAGTTTCGCAATAGTAATTACTCGAACGAGGCCTTTGTAACAATTCCAGCGTAATTGCTTTTCTAAGGGTGCAGAAGCTGTAGCGACTCTCACCTCGTAATTGTAGCCGTGCCCCTGCCTCGGGTATCTGCTGGTGTACAGAGGATTGTTGAAAACGTCGTTGTCGTTTGAATGGGTAGGATTGTGAGGCGTGACGATGGTGTGCGGCACGTGCGCGACCTGCCCTCTTGAATTCCTCGCCTTCCACCATTTCCTGCTGTCGTCGAGAATCTCCAGGTATTCGCCTCTGACGACGGTCAGCTCCTTGTCGTTGTTCGCTGTCCTCGGGTAGGTAACTTGCACGATCTTCGCGTGTCTAGCTACCAAATCGTCTAGCCAGGCTTCCTGCGCCCTTTCCATGCCGGCGGTTCTCGGTGTTCTCTCGATAGAGTCGACGGATATGTCGCTGTGCGCCCTCGTTTGATCGACCACTCTCTCCTCCCTGCCGTACAGCTCGGAGCCGGGCCCGTAATTCCTATCGAAGTACTCGTTACCGGCACGCTCCTCCCTGCTCTCGTACTCCAAGTAGTCGCTGCTGTAATGGGACTCGTCTACTTCTCGGTGATTGTAGTACGGATCGTTCTGCTGCTCCGGCATTTCGTCCCTCTTCTGTTTGTCGGCGTTCAACAGAGAGGCCAGGTGATCGTGATCCCTGTCCTCCGGGATCGGCGACCAGCCGTCCATGAACACAGGGTGATAAGGAGGCACGTGGCCTTTCCATTGATCGCGGGGTATCAGCCACGTGTCACCCAGGGAATGCCAGAGCTCGGTCTCTTTGCTCGTCACGCAGTTGATCAACAGGTTGACCGCTTCTCTGGTCAGCAACGGTGATACCACTTTGCTCGGCAGGTTCGGATCGTAATTCGTGTCGTGGGACGCGTCGACGATCAGTGCCAGAGGCGTGAAGAGGAAATGCACGAGCTCGGGAGCGTTGGGATCGTGGATGTGGGCCTTCAGTTTGGCCAACAGGTTGAACGACAGCTTGAACTTCTGGAAGATGTCGATGAATTCTATCTCCGGCGGCGGCTTCGCCCTCATGGTCAGCATCCCGTCGCCCATCCTCTTCTTCGACTTCCGATTGCGCCTCCGACGTTCCAGCTCTTTCGAGGCAGCCGCCGCGTGCTGCAGACGCGCGATAAATTTCTCGATGTCGTCGAAACAATGGTTCAGGATGGTCACGTCACGTTCGTATTTCTCGGAGGACGTCGAGGACACCTCGTCGTTGTTCTCCTCGCGAGATATATCGTTCTGGCCGTCGGCTGTGTTACGAGAAAAACGGACGCATCGAGTTACTCCATTTTGTACGAGCTTCATGAAATATTCAGCGACAAACGAAAAAGAAAAGAGGTGTACCATTGTTAGCGTTAAAGGCGGATACTTGCTCCCGGACGTTAACCCCGTTGAGGGGTGGTTCCGGTGGCGGTAAAGTGGGAGGTGGTGGTATACGACCCCTCGGACCTCTCGGCGAACCGCCCGGGACCAGTTTACCCATTTGCAGCATTTTTAAGTCTTCGACGAGGTCCTGGGCCGAGACGCTTTGACACTGGAATATATGCATTTCTGCCCGTTGACCCGAGCCGCTGTCATCCGCCACTGTGAAGACGAGAATGTTGTTATACATCTCCATAGGGTCCCTCGACGTGAACGCGGTCGGTTCCTGTATCAACGAGGCTGGGAATCGCTCCATGACGGCCTGCATACGAATTTATCAACGATGCATTAAGTGAAATTGCCACAAGTCGTATATAATTTTAATTTCAGAAGTATTCCACTTCGCATTTCGTTCGCTCGTAACGATCATTACAGTGATAAACCTATGGTATCATTTATTCTCTGAAAAGAAGGCCGCGATTAAAGCGAGGCCTGGAAAGCCTGTAGCCACAGCCCTCCCTTAATCGCTGCCTGCTAAAAAGCTAAGGAAGTATCTCTGCGCCTTTGAAGCGGTCTCCTTACCCCCGTCTCGTTGTCCATGATTAATACCCAGTTCCGTTCTAAACGGAGCTGCATCTTTTGGCTCCATATGCCGTTACTCTTCTCCAGCTGCAAAAGTCGCCGCATACCGTCCGCTGGATAAACAATACCGGTTTCCTTCGTGACCGTGAACGTGGCCAAATGCTCCATCATGTACGTCGGCTCGGAGCTGCTCACGCGGCCGCCCGATGTGCTCGACGGACCGCTGGACCCACCATCTGACGCATCGTTGTTAATTCGCTCGTTAGCAGTTTCAGCAATTAATCAAATGACTCGGCTGATATCGCGATAAACCTTGACGGATACGAGATTGGAAAACCGAATCTGAAATTACTGTTACCTTTGTTATAAGCGGATGGGCTGTGTCCACTGTTGTAATAAGGCATCGCGACTGAATTCCCTTTATCTGCAACAAATGAAAAATGACCGGTTTGGTACGATTTCGTAATCCGCGAGACTTCTTATTGAATTATTGAGAAACGATGCCTCGGGAGGCGTACGGTTTAATAAGTTAATGACGGAGACGGGCGATAGTTGCACGTCGCCGTATCGTATCCGGCTACCGGGTCATGGGGACCATACTTGGCGGCACGAAAGCCAGCTTGTAACCAAAGTGAAATTCCAATGAGCCTAATTCGCTCGCCAGACATGTCGAGAATTCCTTTCGCGTGCCTTATACTTATCGTACCTCAGCGCCCGAAGGTGCGATCCCGCGGACACAATAGGTCGATAAATATTATTCATCGGCAGACGCTTTCGCAGAAACATGCATGGCGCCAGAGCGTAAGTATCGGTGAAATAAATCGTCGAAGGATTCTACGGCGGATTACGCTCGAATCGAGATGGGCCCTTCGGTCCATCCTAAAAAGCTCGGAATTTCAGGCTTTTCAGTTTCTGTTTCCTACCGAGCATGAATAATGCAGTTTTTTCTATTTACGTCCAGGCTTGTAAAAGGTCTCGTTCGCGTGATTCAATAGTAGCTATGAATGGATCTCGTAGTCATTCAAGTCCTTAACTTTATTTGTATTCCTTGACTGAACTCTGTTGTCATTCTATTAGATTGCCTACGATTAATTTTCCAAACGCGCTACGAAGGAGTGTGTTCGGAGTGTGTAATAATTTTAATTCTATCTGTTTCAGCTTTTAAACTGAATCCACAGAAACTGGATTCTGTTTCTCTATAAAATATACAAAATAATAGGTACGTTCCCTCCTCGGGCAAATAGAGAAACTATGAAAATGGCTCGAATTTTTGCATAGTTATGTGCCAGGAATGTGAAATTCTGA
>SHCU01000287.1:77632-99658 GCA_004307685.1 Ceratina australensis | reverse complement strand
TATCTAACAGAATGCTTGTAAAATCTCTAAGTATCAGCTGTTACTTAAAATAAGAAAATTTCTCATGAATAGTGATTAACCCATTTGAATATAAAAGTACTACATGTCTTATAAAGTTTGGTACAGATCGTCACATCTAATCATTTTTAATACAGTAACAAACGAAACATTATAAACTACTAGTGATAATGACAAGACGAATTGTAAGTGTATACACGCTAATGATGCGAATGGGTTAAACTGTTTATGGAGGATATTTGATTGCCGGGTGGAGTAATAGATGAATTAAGTCCCTTCTAAGTGCCCTTGGGTCGCGTACGATTCTTCACGCGTCTTCCCACGTGCTGGGAGCACATTGACTTTAGAACGCATGATTTATCCGTGGCAATCGGTAAGAACGGTGAATCCTACTGGTGCCTAGACTAATACGGCTCTCGCGCGCTTGTGAAACAACGTTTTCAACCTCTGTTCGCTATTCCCTCCGATGAGACGTCTATGCCGCTTCGATCAGTTTAAGAATTTCGTTTTTAACAGCCGCGATTCGAGTAAAGGCGTCGAGTGTAATTAATTTAATCCGAATGAAAGGAGCCTAGTTTCTCTTCCTCGGAGCTGGTATCTAATTTACACGATTAACCAGATTTCGAAGCCCGGCCGTAACTAACGATCATTTTCTAAAGTAGAACCGGGGAAACCGAATCGATAAGCCGAACACGACTGATCGACGTACCCAAAACGTAAGATCTAACGTGGCTCTATCCCGGTCTTTCCGGTTTTTCTCACCGCGGACGCAATGGAACTATGGTAAAAGCAGCTGGAACGTGGGTAATTAATATTCGGAATCTGAACGTGGAAACGGCGCCGGTTCCTACCCAGCAGATAAACGTTCGAACTTCGAAGGCGAATGCTTTCACTGTGTACGCCCGTCGCTGGTGTATCAGGCACGCTGGGAATCCGCATAACGGAGAAGGCATTGTTACACGTTCCTATCAAGTGTAACGACGTTGCTCCGTCTAATACCGCGAACAAGGTGTCCGCAAAAAAAATTGGCCACTTTTCCTCTTCGATCGGGTCCCGTTCCGTGATTTCATGCTATTCAGTTTTTAGCCTCGTTCACCGGATTGTCGTAACTAGACTGCACGCTTTAAAACATACGTGGCATCAGCTTATTTATTGCACTCTTAAATATGAAATAAATATTAATTTTAGAGACATTAGAGCAGGAATTTGTTTTAATTTCTTGTAAAAGAATTTCGAGCCGGTGTACATACGGTAGGTTCGGTCGAAGGAGAAGTACGAGCATTGGAACGCGGCTAGGCCGAGAACGAGGGCGTCTGTTTAGCGGCCCAATTTCATTTCAAATGTATATGATTTTACGTGTCGGTGGATTTGGGTCGTAGAACTACATCGCGAACGGTTAATGGCATTGCGTAACCAGGCGAGATACGTGATTCGATAAAAATGGGTTGTATCATCGACGACGGTGGGAACCTGGGAGCGTACACCGGGTTTCCTCGAGAATCTCGCGCTCCGTCTCCTATTTTTTCTTTCTCACCTCCTTTCCCGTGGCCAGAACCCGTGGTTCTCTCTCGCTGAAACAATCGGCAAATGGTGTCTAACTAACTGAGGCCTCTGTCTTCGTTAAAAGACTCGCCGCGAAACAATGGCTCGCGATTGTTTTCCACGAGCGATGAATACGCTTCGCAAGGCGCGCAAGGTGATCCGATATCGACGATTCGAGCTGATTATAGCCTCGGTTTAGAGTAGACGGGAACGATGGAGCAATTCATTCTCGGCCCTCGTGGTCGTAACCGCGGTGCGAACGTGTCGTAACAGCGGCCTAACGGCGAGGGAAGGGAAAATGAAGCCAGCCGAGTGGGTTTCGTTTATATGCCCCCGGATCGGAGTTACCAATGCATTTCAAGACTGCGAGCCGACCGTTCCTCGGTAAAGCTCTGAATTCCAGATTTCTATCGGTTTTCATTCAAACCCGAATCGGATCTATATTTAGCGGCGATGCTCCGTTCCCTACGTTCCGATTTCATTGCTAGACGAGGTAATCTGCGTATAAACAAAATGCAACATTTGATATTCGTCAGATAATTGTCGTTGGTAAAAATCATGAGGCATCTAAAGGCAGAATGTGACATATTCTACGTACGATTTACATATCGTTAACGATCGTTTGTCACGATCGAAGATGGGCCTGGGACTCGAATCCTACCGACGGAACTGGCAATTCTTATCGCGAGGCGTCACCGGCTGGAGGCTAAATTATGCAAATTTCCGGCAGAGCAAAAAGGAAGGAAATAAAAAAAAAACCGGAACGCGGTGTGCCCATCTGGGATTCGATTACGTGTAGCGGTTGAAGTACAAGAAGCCGCGGGTAGAAGAAAAGTTGAAAAAGAGTCCTGAGGCTGAGTTATTTAACGATACCGCGACGAGTATAATTGCTTATGGATGCGGACACGCCCTGGGAGAAAAATTTAACCGGGGAATGCGCTGAAGTAACCACCGTCCTTGACCGTACTTGACGGAAACGGCATTCAACCTTCCGATACCTTCTTCTCCGCTCTACTCGCTCGAGATGGAATTCTGCCGCGAGACGATCTAGCCTTCGGACTATTCGAGAACTTTTACTCTGGAAAAGATTGAGAAAAAAAAGAGCTTTGATAAGGAACATCGTGGATATCGAGAATGAAGGAGGAATTAAAACGAGAGCAATGAATCTCTGTACTAACCGGCTAATCAGTGAACTGTTAAGCCAGGAGATTAGATTCTCATCTAATACCACACCTCATCAACGAATCGGCATTCGAGGATAGGCATGCGATATCGGGATGAATAATGAAGCCATTTAGGCTAGACTTATTACGGCGTTCATTCCTCATTTTACTCTTAAAAACATTCTCTGCGGTGCAGAAATGCGAAACGAAACGTGATTACAACTACGACGTAATCCAGGCAAATTACCGCGGGATATTATCCGGCTGATTTGGAAGCGTGTACGCGCGATAGGAACGGGCTTGCAGCCGCGAGGTCTAAATGACACGGGAAAGGGACGGAAAGTCTTGCATTCTCGCGTTTTCTTCTCGAGCGCATACTTGAGCGAGCGAGCGAGCGAGCACGCGCGAGTGCAAGGTAATCGCATCTCTTCACATACCACGGAGCAAGATGTCTCGCAGTGGGCTCGATAAACCCCGATTCCGTAGAAGTAACGCGTTAAAACTAATCGCTCGGCTTTAAGGTTCCACGAACCTGAAGAAATCTATAATTTCATTAAAGGTTCATTTTTTAACGGAGTTCTTAAACCTTTGCCTATTATCGTGCGAACNCCGTAGAAGTAACGCGTTAAAACTAATCGCTCGGCTTTAAGGTTCCACGAACCTGTAGAAATCTATAATTTCAGTAAAGGTTCATTTTTTAACGGAGTTCTTAAACCTTTGCCTATTATCGTGCGAACGCTGCGTTGATTTAGGAGAACTGAAAGAACTTTATATGTATTACAAAATTTATTAACGCAACGCGTTACACGGTTAGTGGCTTGAACCGCGAAAACCGGGAAGAGCTTATGCCGTCATCGATGTCACTTCCTCTATGGGAAAATACAAGCAACATTGTAAAACCGGCGTTGAATTCATCATAGCACGAGCAACAAACGCTTTGCTCGCATTCTCTTTATTCGCCAGTGCGTGGAATATCTCGTGGTGAAGGTTGTTCACCCTTCTCGAGGGACTAAAATCTCTTCCCGATACTACGAGATACGTGATAATGTACCTTCGATAATGAGCGCTCGGGAAGGAAGTATCTTTGTAGAATTTTCTCGGTATGCGATTCAGAACTTTTCAGCTGCGATGAATATTTAAATTATGCAATGAGACAGGTTGAATATTGCATTAGGTAAATTAAGTCATGGAATATTTGACTACCCGTCGTGCAGATAGCCATTTCACACCGTATTACTAGCAAAGTGTAATCCTTATCTCTGTAACAAACTCCCAAATAATTAGGAGACGCTTGAACCAGTTTATCACGTAGTAAAGTATCCAGTATCTTAAAAGCTCTAACGGGCTCTTACGAGGATGCATTTGTACAAATGTTACTCTGTTAACTCTAACGAGGACTCTTAAGCAACTCGTAAATATGGGTCAAATTAGATGAACGTAACAGGCCACAGTTGTTAACAGTAACACTCGTCGCGGTAACGTATCGCCGTTTTATTTAGGTACAAATTGGACCTCATCGCGGAGAGGAACATAAAACTTCCTAATCTGGAATGCATTAAATTACTGAATACAATGGCCCGAAGGCACCTGTCGATCCACCTGACACCGGTCGGGGCTCGAAATACGATTAGACGCGGTCGGCCTGGAAATTTTCGAGAAAATACCTGGGCGGAGGGACACGACGGGTAAACGCCTGTTGAAAGTAAACATAACATGGATGTATAGTGGTGCGGGGATTGAAAAAGTGGAAAGAAAGTTGCCAATGCGCCTCGCATACCTACTGATCCGCCTGTTGCGAACAAGTTTCGCAGTGAATGGACCGAGCGAATGAACTTTTCACTTGCATCCATAGCCAGAATTAATTCCGGTTAATCGAAACTCTGCTTGTTTTTATGTCTGAGCAACGATTAGTAATCCGATGTTCAGTGAGGCTGTAAAAAAACTCAAAACTGACTCACTATATTTTATTCGTAAATGACTTTTTGCATACTACAGCTTTTTAAATCGACTGCACATCGGCAAAGACAGACTAACGATTATTCTTTGATATACTTCGTTACGCGAAGCGGATTTATTATTCATACTTTTGTTCTCAATGGAAATCAGCCGTGCGATCGGCGGAAGATGTACAGCGTGTGCATCTTTTTTCTCAAGATATTGAAGGTTGCTGGATGCAATATCGATGCGCGCGGAGTACGGTAAATATTTGCAATTTATGTCACGGCGATCATAATGGTGCACTACGTAGGTATTTCGTAGGCGTGAATTGCAGGTGATTGCCTGTACTCACGGTGCCATCGACATCTTCCTTTTCAATGCTCCACGCGTTTCTTAAGGAATTAGAATTTACACGTATCTCGGGTATTTTCACGTATACCTCAATTACACGGGATATTAAATACTGTTTGCGATCGAAATGCAATTAACATTTTATATCCTACCTTGTAGACAATTTATGTTTGTACAAAAGAATGTAGTAAATGTATTCAGGAGTGAAGAAATAACTACTTGCGAAATGACTGGCGTAGTTTCATCTGAGCATCAACTATCTCTGATTGATAAGAAATTACGTGCGATTAGAAACGATTTAACGTGATCGTGACTCTGTCGAGAAGTTTTTCGAAAATCGGAAACGTTATCCGATAAATGATGAACAATGCATGCGCAGATGTCACAGAGCGATAAAATCCTCACTCCTCTTTCTCCGTAATCGTTGATTCTACCATTTAGCACCCCTCGTAAGATTTTCTTTGCAAAGTACATGAAACCTATAAGAAAACAAGCGAATAAAGTTCCACAACAATGAATCACCGCGATTGATCCGAACGTGGCAATGATAACGCGGTAAAAAGGTATATAAGAACCATTCTTTGTCACACTCTGTATACGCGTTAAAAAATCGTGCGAGAGATTGAGACAAAATACGATTAGCGTCGTTAACGTTCGCGAAGTTGACGCCGCGTTGCGATCATACGCTATATTTTGATCGTGACGTTCGAAGTGACATTTGCATAAAAATGTACCCTAAGCGCGACGAGAGACACGCGAGATGAACACGATATTGTTTACCGTATGATCGCATAGCTCCAGCTTGCGTTTACAGAATAGAATCGCATTCTCCGGAGACCTGTATCGTCGAATACACCGACGAAGTTCTTATCCCTTCCTCGTAAAAACGCACTCACGATTCGAACTCGCAGGACTCGTGTCTCGCTCAGAGACTGCATCTTATTGGCAGCAGGATTCTTTTTATCGAACTCCGTTACTGTACGAAGTACATAGAGATATGAATGTTCGTGCGTTGATTATCATCGGGGACGTATGTACGTACGACGCTGTACACAGCAACAGGTGCGATCACAACAGACGATTCTCCACGGGGAGAAATCCACGTCGGTGCACTCGGTACAATGACTCCAGTCAAGAAATCATTTCCATAAATACCTTGACAGCAGCGTTTCACCCGAACCCGCTGGATCTCTGTTCCGCGGCTCGGGATCCGTACGGAACGGGGATCGGCGGAAAATCACACCTCACGCGAACGAGATATCCTTGAACACCTCGGCTACTTACCTATTTACACAAAATTTTCACAATACGCGCACACCGAGACGGTACGAGATAGAAGAGAAGGAGGAGAAGAAGAAGCCTTTTGACCAGAGAGCCAGAGCGCCGATCATGCTCGACTGAAAATACCTGAGCGACTACCTGATTGCTCTTTGCCCGTTCCTTTCTTACCATACCTGTTTTGCCCAGGTGCATTCCTGATACGGGCTCTCCGATTGGTGGGATCTTACCTGTTGAACATGGCGTTCAGATCTAACGGAATCGGAGATATTTCCGATATTTTAATGGTTGGGGTCTGTTAACAATCGTAGAAACATGATAAATTTCGAAATTACGATATCGAGCAAATTATTTTCTCGATGTCAGCGTTCTGTATTGTTTACACGTTCGCACACGTATGGTAAATGGTACTGGGAAATAAAAATGAATCAGTGCTGCCAAGGTAACAAGAAAATAATTATATTATTACACTTTATTCACGTACGGAACATTTTTATCAGTAGATATTACACTATTATAAATAATCATTCTAAATTAAAATTACTTGTCGTTTTCAAAATCAGCTGGGTTCTTACGGTGGAGTTTGTGATTCTCCTCGTCTGCCCATACCATTATCATGTAAGTACCCATGAAGACTGCGAAAGAAAATCAAGCATTTGAACAAATAAGACAATATACATAATCTTATAAAAATACTTACAGGGTCCAGCTCGTAGAACGAGTGATGTCGTGCGCTTTAGCCATCTACCTCCAGCATCGACTATTCCAGCGAAAGCCTTCTGTTCGTAAGGGCTAAGGCGGAAATAAGTGATGCCTGTTATTTTTGCAAGGTTTCCAAACTGCAAACCCATTTTGACTCACTTCTGAAAGAAAATCATTTCTATATTATATTTATTTGATATAACCTAGACGCCGTGTAAGTGATGCGAAGAAACAAGTTTGCCAGACTAAATATACACAGGTTATCGCAATTTTATTGAATGAAATCTTTAGAAGAAACTCGATTTTCTTGAATTTTGAGTATTAAAATGTTTAACACAATTTTATTGACATTAAAAAACTTACGTAATGTGGATCAATCGAGATTTCAGTCTAGAAAATATACCTTCGCACCAGGAAGATTCTAGGGAGCCGATTCTGTACTGGCAGCGAATCGATGCAGCTAGCAATGTCATATACATGTATATACATGTACGTAGATTATATTTATAAGTCTCCCATATATATTTATACTGAAATAAAAATAGATATCATCATAATTATTTGAATTTAATACGTTAGTTATCATAAATATAACACGATTCGAACGCATAAGATTTATTATTACGAATTGCAGTTATAAAAGTTAATAATTGTCAGTTACGTAACAGAATATAGGGAATTTTTCTCGTTACCCGCTATTCGTCGGTCGTATATTTAAATTTACCTTCACGTCTCTATTCAAACATAATAATTCGTTATCTCCGCTCTCTGCGTGGACTTTGAAAAACGTTTGTAACACCGATAACTCTGCTTATGTGTCCCGGCGTGGAAAAACATGAGAAACGGAAAAGTACTGATCGACGCGAAGGTGGCACCACTGGCGCATAGTTAATGAAGTAAGTGTCACGGTGGAGGGGAGGTATACGAAGTGAGGATTGGAAGTTGGACAGTTGCTCGTGTGCGAGGCTCTGCGCGATATTGTGGATGTTGTGAATCGTGTGTTTTGTGGCCAACGCGTACATTGTCAAGTACTTCTCGCGAGGTATACAAATGCGGTTCGCGAAAATGATTTACCGTGGCGCATCCCCGAGTGAACTCTCGTTAACGGTGACTGAGTAACGGTGCTAGACCCTGACGCGAGGTCCTCACCCGCGTTAGGTGCGTCGTGGACCACCTATCCGCGTCCAAGCTGTGTCGAGTACCCGAGTCATGATATCGAGGTTCGACGCGAACTTCGGTTGTGAAGATTTTTTCGGGACTTATAATTGTACCCAAAATATGGCTTGTGATCGTGGTGATTCGGACTTCGAGTTCGTCACACCGCCAGAGGCGCCGGTCTTCGAACCGAGTATCGAGGAGTTTCACGACCCCCTCGCTTACATCGCGAAAATACGGCCGATCGCGGAAAAGTCTGGCATTTGTAAAATCAAACCGCCGCCCGTGAGTAAAATCTTTGGCTATCACGATTACATCAATCCTTTTCTTTCCCGTCTCCCCGCTTTCTCTTTCCTTCCCGTTATCATAGAGCAGGCTCGGGTAGACGCTGCTGCACGTACTGTTTCGGTGGCTCCCGTCGTTTGAAAGTAAGACGACCGCACGGGATCGGTTAGATTTTTACCTATTTTTTTCTGATCGAACGAACGTGTGTGCACGCAGAGATATGCACGCACGACCTCGTTTACGAACTGTGACGCTTCCGCACGGACATCGTAGCCGTGACATCACAAAATAAATGAGTTCCAACGTAATACGTACTTTCGAACAAAAATTAGCTGGACAGGAAAATCAATTTCTCGTGGCAACGTGTCTCGATGAAAGTACCGACGAGCTCCTTATTTTCCGTGCCCGTGTTAAAGCTGTTGAGCCTGGTAAAACCTGCGACGTCTCTCGTCGACACGGGTCGAAAGATAATACGATCAAAAGGGAATGAACGGGTACGATGCCTAATCTCGAAGGATTCCGATTTTGTATAACAAACTGCGCGTTACCCGTACAATTTTCAAGTGCCAAGTACCTTTGCGGGACGGTTAACGCTTCGGAAATGACAGGATTCTTAGGAACCGAAAAACTTCGAAACGCGAAATCCATTAGGTACTCGTTTCATTGCGACATTTAATATCGTTATATGTAGCTAGAAGGTACGCTCTGTAAAATGGCCGAGACAATCGAAACAATGTCACCTTAGGAAAATGTCTTAAAATGAAATCCGTAACACGAAGAAGTTGCTCAAACAATTATCAGCAGTTCAGAGACAATGGTCATCTCGCGAAGCGTGGGATATTAAATGTATTATCAATGCGATTCGCTGGATGCCTGGAAGTTTCTATTTTATCTAGATATATAAATATAAAGTATTTTATATAAATAAATATCCTTCGTGTTGGATAGCGTTATACGGCAAGGTCTGCGGGAATCCCTATAAAGCTTCATTTATCTATTGTGCGAAGGAACTGGACATAATCGTTGTTTCACTTCAGGTTTTACGTGATGGAAAGTGATAAGCATTTTGTTCGCGTGTTTGTTTGGAAAGAATTATCCTTTTACGCGTTCAGTTCTCTTGCTCGATATTTTGCAAGTTGTTGCACCATTAGAATCGATTTGTGCCACCATTTTGTTTTCGTATGTATAAAGAAATATTTTACAATATAAATTCGAATAAAATTATCCTAATCGTGAGAGTCGAAATAACAGGGAAATGAATAATAGTACCGGGACAAGTTGCATGTCGTAACGACATTTATTTTCAATAAAGGATGTGCCTGAAACGCAACGGGAAGTGTATGTATTCGTGTACGAATTAAAATTTCCTTTTTTGTGAAGTGTAATTGCAGAAGGCGATTACGATGTACGCATCTCCTTTATGATCGTGAACGTTCTCCCTGCCAACCACTTTCTTGAATCATATAGAATTGATTTCCTTTCGAACAATGCCAACTAATTTTTTTTCACTATCAACAACTCTTTGATTCGCGTGCAAACGTCTCGACATAATAAAATTCGTTGATCTGAGAAAATTTATATTTTGTAACGGGATGACGCCATTACGGAAATAACTATGGTCACGACATTAAATGGGCGTCGTGGATGGAGAAAATCTTCATGATACTTTGTATATTCAATATGAATCCGTATCTTCCGACGACAGGCATCAATTTAAAGGCATCGCTTCGTCGTTCATTTTATCGATACAATGAGATTTTAAAAGTACCATACAACTCTGGCAAAGCCATACGTGTCTTTGTATCTTACACGTTTCGTGTTATGTGGTTTTTAAATAGTCTTTTAATCTTACAATGGTATTGCGTCACAGCAGAGATGAAGCTACCAAAGCACTTATCGATTATTTAGTTAGACGTGTACATTTATATAGTGCCGGATTCATCAATAAACTCTTAAGGTTCCAATGCCGAATTTGAATAAATGCAAGCCCATTCTTTCTTTCATCTAATCAATAGGGAAATTCCTAATTCCATTTCTGTTATCCGTACTCTACATACCTTCTCAATCCTGATTTTATTAAACTAATTGAGTCATCTGAAAACTTGTAAGTATTACAGCACAGATATCAGAATGTAAACCGTGCTAAATAAATGCATCAGCACGTTTTTTTAATATTCATATTTATAAAAATTTTCATTTACAACTATTAGTAAGATGCTATGAATTAATTAGATTGAAAATTATTTTGATTTCGGCAAATGAAAGCGTGTTCATATGACTCTGTTCTTTATTGTTATATTATTTGTACGTGTTCAAGAAAATCATATGTAACATTGACTAGTGATGATACTCCAAATCTAGAGCTAGATGGTCTTGAATTAACTTCTTCGTTTCTTGAACATTTTTTTCAGAACTGGCAGCCACCATTCGCAGTTGATGTTGACAAATTCAAGTTTGTCCCAAGAATACAAAGATTAAACGAGTTGGAGGCAAAAACCAGAATAAAACTTAACTTCTTAGATCAGATTGCAAAGTTCTGGGAATTACAAGGTTCATCTCTAAAAATCCCTCTTGTGGAACGCAAAGCACTTGATTTATATTCTTTACACAAAATAGTTACCGATGAAGGTTCGTTATTTTTATATGTAATTACTCATGTTCGTATTATATCTTATTCTCACACTTTAAATATTCTTAGGTGGGATAGACGTAGTGACAAGAGAAAGGAGGTGGGCGAAAATTGCAAACAAATTAGGCTACCCTTCAGGACGCAGCGTAGGAAGTATCTTAAAAAACCATTATGAACGTATTTTATATCCATTTGACGTATTTAAGCAAGGAAAAACGCTGGCTAATATTGTGAGTAACATGTTACTTGACGTCGCCATGTTTTTCAGATCAGTTCATTTATGTAACCTGTTGTGTTTAATTCCATAGAAAATGGAGCCGGATTCGAATGTAAATGAAAAGAAAGATAAGGATTACAAACCTCATGGAATTATTTCGCGACAACAGATTAAACCGCCGACTGAAAAATTTTCACGCAGATCAAAGAGATTCAGTGGTCAGGAAGAGAAACAGGAATCACCCATAAAACAAGAGGATTGTAAGGAAGAATGTGACTCTGATAGCGATTGTAAAGATGGAATCAAATATATTGATGATGACAAAGATAGTAAAGAACTTAGAAAGTTACAATTTTATGGAGCTGGCCCAAAAATGGCTGGATTTAATACCAAAGAAGGAAAGAAATCTAACAAAACGAGGGGCATGAAACGTGTTTATGACATTGACCCAGTAAGTGCATATATCATACATTATCTTACTGTAACTATCCTAGAAATCATTTTCTTATAACATGGACATGTCTTTACAGCTGGCGAAGTATATCTGTCACAACTGTAAAAGAGGTGACAACGAAGAGAGTATGCTCTTATGCGACGGATGCGACGATAGTTATCATACATTTTGCCTCCTGCCACCATTGACAGAAATACCTAAGGGAGATTGGAGATGTCCAAAATGTGTCGCGGAAGAAGTTTCTAAACCGATGGAAGCTTTTGGGTTTGAGCAAGCACAAAGGGAATATACCCTCCAGCAGTTCGGAGAAATGGCTGATCAGTTTAAAAGCGATTACTTTAACATGCCTGTACACGTATGTTGCCCAGTGTCGCTTCATTTTTGTGATGATAACTGAATATTTCTTTTCATAGATGATACCGGCATCATTAGCGGAAAAAAAATTTTCGCAGATTGTAGTTCTACGTTAATAACGTTTAATCTTCGCTTTTTTTATAGATGGTACCAACGTCGTTAGTAGAAAAAGAATTTTGGCGGATAGTCTCATCGATCGACGAGGATGTTACCGTTGAATATGGAGCAGATTTGCATACAATGGATCATGGATCTGGATTTCCAACGAAAACAAGTGTCAATTTATTTACATGTGATCAGGAGTACGCCGAATCCTCGTGGAACTTGAACAATTTACCAGTTTTACGTGGGAGCGTATTGGGTCACATCAATGCTGACATCAGTGGTATGAAAGTGCCATGGATGTACGTTGGAATGTGTTTTGCAACATTTTGCTGGCACAACGAGGATCATTGGAGCTACTCGATTAATTATCTACATTGGGGAGAACCGAAAACGTGGTATGGTGTACCAGGTTCGCGAGCAGAACAATTCGAACACTCAATGAAATCTGCTGCACCAGAATTATTTCACAGTCAACCGGACTTACTTCATCAGTTGGTTACTATCATGAATCCGAACATCTTAACAAACGAAGGTAGATTTTAATTACTATCTTGTTAATTGAGAAATGATATGCTATCGCTAACAACGTGTCATGTCTCATAGGTGTTCCAGTATTTAGAACTGATCAACACGCGGGCGAATTCGTGGTAACTTTTCCGAGAGCGTATCACGCAGGTTTCAATCAGGGATATAACTTCGCTGAAGCTGTAAATTTCGCTCCTGCTGACTGGGTAAATTATCATCCTAAGTTTGCTGCGATTGAAATATTTCACGTTCAAACGTAATTTATAGAATTCAATCTATATGTTCAATAGTTAAAACTTGGACGGGATTGTATCAGCCACTATTCGAATTTAAGACGATTCTGTGTGTTTTCTCACGACGAGCTGGTGTGCAAAATGTCACTGGATCCAGATGCATTGGACATAGGAATCGCTACAGCAACTTATCACGACATGCTTCAAATGGTAGACGATGAGAAAAAACTACGGAAAAATCTACTAGAATGGGTGAGTGACTTATTTACATATTTTCTACGTAATGGAATTAATGACATAGACTTTTCCTCGTGAGCAATGTTTAATCATGCTAATACCATGCATGGTTTTTTTACCATTAGAAATATCCTAACAATTAATCATTAAAATTTACGAAAACGTTGAAATTGAGAAATGTTTAAATTATTTAAATTAAAGCGCTTTCTCACGTAGAACAAATTGTAATTCTAAATGCATGGCCTAATATATTTAGGTCAAGTAGTATAGTGTACGCCGAGGCACTCTCTCACCGATTCACGCATGCAAGAGCACACGTTAACGTCGGCTAACGCATACAACCATAACCATGCGGGCACACGCGGTGAGAGATGTGTGCGCGGCTGATATTACCCGCTATTGGACGTAGTAGAGTTCAATCGTCCACGTTCTAATCCCCATTAATGTATTCGTGCATTTCGTTATTTTTGGTTAGCTTGCACTTTGGTTATCATTAAAATAGTTTTTGTGCGATCGTTCTTTAAGTATCAACCTTGACTCGTTGCTACCTATTTGGTGTGTTTCGGATTGCGATTATATAACTTTATTCGTGAACAGAGGTTATGTTTTTAAAGCTTTGCCATGATGCTAAATTGACTTTAGTTCTTTTTTGCTGATACGTACATTTTTTTTGCTCTCTCTGTTCAACCTCTCGATGAAAAACCGTTAGCGTCGATTTAAAATAAATTGTAGGTTAACGAGAGATACCTTTATTTAAAAATTTATTCATTCACAGATGGATACATGTGTTTCATTGATAATCTCGATCTGCATTTTAATATTTCTTTTGAAATGTAAGAATAGTGCGGTTGAGTCATAAATGGTTTTCGTGACAAGAGCTGTGTTTTACAGGGTGTAACAGAAGCAGAAAGAGAAGCATTTGAACTTTTGCCGGATGACGAGAGACAGTGTGAAGCGTGCAAGACAACTTGTTTCTTAAGTGCAGTTACATGTTCATGTCAGAGTTCTCAGTTGGTCTGTTTGAGACATTTCACAGAGCTTTGCGACTGTCCGCCAGAGAAGCACACCTTACGTTATCGGTATACCTTAGACGAGTTACCAATTATGTTACAAAAATTAAAATTGAAGGCAGAGTCATTTGACTCGTGGGTGACGAAAGTGAAGGAAGCGATGGATCCTGACAAGTGCAAGAAAATCGAATTAAGCGAATTGAAAGAACTTTTAAACGAAGCAGAGAGTAAGAAGTTCCCGGACAGTGAGTTACTTACGGCTTTAACAACTGCTGTGCAAGACGCTGAAAAGTGCGCAAGTGTCGCGCAACAACTATTGAACAGTAAACAGCGTACCAGGTATTGTGTTACTGTGCGATTTATTTTACTATCGGTATTCGTGTCAAGCAAATAAAGTTGATTAAAATGTTTACTGTAGAACCAGGCAGTCCATTGAAACCAAGTACAAGCTTACTGTAGAGGAGTTGACTCTTTTCTACAAAGAGATAAAAAATTTATGCTGTGAACTCAAAGAATCTGATGGTGTAAAATTCATACTCGATCAAGTATTGAAATTCAAAAAGGAAGCGGAAGAACTAGAAGCTAAGGAAGACGATTGTGACACCGAACAGTTGATGAAATGCATTGATTTTGGAGATTCTATTTGCATCGAACTACCTCAACTTACACGTTTGAAACAGGTAACTTATCATGGTGAAAGTAAATTTAGTCAACCACTACTTCGTAACAACCATTAATTCTTTGTTTTATCATAGAAATTTATGCAATTGCAATGGCTCGAAGAAGTTAAGATTTATCAAGATACTCCAAGGTGTCTTCATCGTGAGGATTTAACGAGGTTGATTGAAACAGGCATGACAATACCACCTCACGCAAGCATAGAGAACACTCTTTCAGAGCTACAGTCTTTGATGCTTGCATTCGACAATTGGGAAGAGAAAGCAAAACTATATCTTAATACGAAAAACAGGCAAACCATTGCATCCCTCGAAGAATTTATTAGCGAAGCCCACAACGTGAAAGCTTGTTTACCGAGTTTAAATATTCTTCAAGACACGCTGAATAAAGCAAAGAATTGGACAAAAACCGTAGAAGAGATACAAGCAAGAGATAATTTCCCATATTACCATACGTTAGATGATCTAATTTACAAAGGTAGAAATAGTCCATTACACTTAGACGCTCTTCCAATCTTAGAATCTACCCTTTCGCAAGCGAAAACTTGGAAAGAAAGGACAGCAAGAACATTCCTAAGGAAGAATTCACATTATACTTTAATGGAAGCTTTGTCACCGCGAATTGGAGTCGGTATACAGTCGTTCAAGGCAAAGAGAAGTAAGAGCGAAGATTACGCAGGACCCGTTTACGTCTGTGATACAAAATTGGATGATACGAAGAATTCGGCGACCATCGTAGCCGCGTTCAAATTAGCTGAACAACGCGAGATGGAAGCAATGAGAAAATTAAGAGAAAGGAATTTAATGAAAACCGAAGTAGGAGATGCTAAGTATTGCGTGTGTCGTCGGCCAAGGTTTGGACTCATGCTCCAATGTGAGCTTTGTAAGGATTGGTTTCACTGTAAGTAGTATAGTTACACACACATATATATATCAATCGAATTCGGCTATAAATAATTGAAATGAATCATAATTTTAGCAAATTGCGTACCTTTGCCAAAGACATCATATAAAGGAAAATCACCAATGTCGAGGGAAATCAAATTTTTGTGCCCGTGCTGTTTACGTTCACGCCGGCCACGATTAGAGACGATTCTAACGCTTTTGGTTAGCCTTCAGAAAATTCCTATTCGTTTACCAGAGGGTGAAGCGTTGCAATGTTTAACGGAGCGTGCAATGAATTGGCAGGTACGACAATTGACATTAATAAATCAAATGTTAACGTATCATGATATACATAATACATGTGGTTTGTATTTTACGTTAATTAGGATCGAGCTCGTCAGGCGTTAGCCACAGATGAAATTTCCTCGGCGCTGACGAAACTATCGGTTCTGTCACAGAAGTTGGTCGAAGCGGCAGCAAGGGAGAAAACAGAAAAAATTATTAGCAGTGAACTGAAGAAGGCAGCGAATAATCCTGAGTTACATCAAAGGGTTCAAGCGATCGCGCCACTTAGCGGTGTCCATTCGGACGACAGCGCTCTCAGTACTGCAGTAAGTTAATTATATACAGTATAATATACGATAATAAAATATATTTAGATTGTTTACAATTGTATGATGTACGTAATATATTTTAGGATGACGATGAGGATGTTACTATAGACGATGATGAGCCAAGTTGCAGCACGTTCAACAGCAACGAGCATGCGTATTCCTATAGTAAGACTTTAGCTTGTCATGACAAAAGTAGATTTAGATAGTACAAGTATATGTATACGTATTGGTTTGGTTTCAGTATCAAAAATTCAACGCAAATCGCTGTCGAGCGATGCTGCCGATATCGCTGTGGTACTTTCGCCATCGGCAAGGCTACGTTTAGAAGAATTGATGATGGAAGGTGACTTGTTAGAAGTTGCGTTGGATGAAACGCAGCACATATGGCGCATCTTAAGTCATACAAATAATCCAAATACGGTGCGGAAATATCCGTCGTGCGAAGAAGTTCAAATCAACGTGAACCAAGACAATAAGGATGGAAAGAAACGAGGAAGGAAAAGGAAGTCCGAGGAGTTTGAACTGGCTAAGAAACTGGGAAGACAAAAGATGGAAGAAAAACATTTAATTAAACGCAAAGGACTGCAAAAGGAGAAGAAATCAGCTGGTTCTCCAGTGCCAATGAAGCGTGGACCTCGGAAGGTATTTGAATTAAAACAGATTTAAGAAATTCTTCGCTCTAAATTAATTGCAATAAAAATATTGCGTTCTGCGTGACAGATAATTCAAATTTAGTTGTCTGTGCATTCTAGATGAAACGCAAAGAAGGTGAGGAAGTTCTGAAAAAGAGGGGTGGCAACAGAAAGAAAACTAAGCAAGATACTTCGGACGAAGAAGAAGATTGCGCGGCTGTAAATTGCTTACATCCTAGTGGTAAGCATGCGTCTCTTTATAAAATTTGATCATTGTTGTCTTCTTTTGAATATTCTACATACTTTTCTCGATCTCGTTTGTATATTAGGTAGGGAAGTTGATTGGGTACAATGTGATGGCGGCTGTGAAGGTTGGTTCCACATGCACTGCGTGGGATTGGATCGTACAGAGATCGCGGAGGAGGATGATTACATATGCAGTAATTGTAAAGAGGCGGAACAGAATTCAACAGTGAGTACGCATTTATAAGCTTAGAATACTTGGAGAATCCAACTATGGGTTTTGTAGTAGCTTATTCCCTAGTTCTATTTTATTAATTTAAATTGGAACATCAGCTATTTCTCGATTCGATTTAAACTATTTTATTTAAGTCGATTTATTTGCTAAGTAGTACGTTGTGTAATAGTTTTAGTGCAATATTTTTTTTTCGATGTCTTTACTGTAGTCAAGAGCGCCAGATCCCCTAGCTGAATCATTAGGTCTGGATGCACTTCTTTCCCTTTCTCAATCTCAGGGATACCATGGCACCGACAGTGAGGCAGATATCCAAGAAACAACATCCTTCGCCAGGACGTACTAGCCTACCTTGCCTTGTTAGCTCTGTACAAGGCTAGGACGCATACCAATCTCAAATAATTTCGACCGCGAACCGCACGGTCCAAATAATTAATGTTACCTACGATCATCGTTCAGTCAGTTGGCTGCTGGTTACCGAGTGCTGTTTTGTCACTGTTGCGAGCGGATATCAGAGATAAAGTATTATAATGCGATCCAATTACAATCTTGACGTCGAATATTATTTTTATATTTGGATTGGATACGCTTTACAGAGCTATACATTTTTGTATGTATTATGTATTATAATGTATCTTATTTTTCATTTTTCGATATAAAATAGATGTTTTTCAAGAAGAGGATGTGTTACCCTAGTATAATACATTTATTTTTAGTTGTAACAAATTGGTTTAACGTTGCTATTGTACTACTTTTCACGTTTATTTTTATGTAAACTGACAATTGGCGTTGAGCGCAAGACTTCTAAATCATAATTTTGTTAAACGTATTCTACATAGGGACAAGTATCGCGGATGAACCGCGATGTACTTGACGATTCACGCGGAACATCGAAAGATCTAAATTTGTAATTTGCATCTCATTGTAACTCTTATTTCTTATCTCTCGCTTCAAGTATCGAAAGAAAAGAAAATATTGGTTCTGCGAGACCAACGACTGTTACGTGACTAATGATATGTGTTAGCACTAAATATAATGCAGTTGATAATGTAAATGTGATGCTATTTACAAGTGTTACACGGTGGGTTGTAAAAACAAAATTTGAGCTTTGACCTAACGATTTCGGGTGATCTGTGACACGAGAGGCAACTTCCAGACGGTGGTAATATATGTAATAAAGAAATATATAAGTCAACTCAGAATACTTCTGTTTCAAAGGAGATTCCGTCGGTTTTTGTATCGGCTTTTAATCGTATAGACGCAAGACGATTGCGTTTAAATAGTATGTACAGATAGACTGAAATATGTGTGTATTAAGATATAGAGTATAGATATACATATATCCGTATAAGAAAGCTAGATCGATAAATAGAAATAAGTTACAATTTGTATAAAAGAAAGAAGTTGACATGCAGATACATAGCATATCTAAATCTGCCTTCCAACAATGATTGATCCGGACTCATTGGATTTTGGACCAGAGTGTACAACTTACGTTATTTATACGAGTTGCGAGTCATTTAATTTTCATTTCATTTCATGTATCCTCGTCGCGAGCATCTATGAAATCATTTTGTGTAATTATCGATATCAGTGAAGCATAATTGCATGGCCTACTAAAATGTATATTTTATAACTGAAACTAATTTATGTCATCATGGAATTATGAATAACTTTTACTTTTTTTTTTTAATCGATCGAATAACGAAGGACTTTTTCTTTTTCTTGAGACGAATACTACATTTTGTAATAATCAGTAGATCGATGAACGGTATCTTGGTGTTTTCATGCGTATAAATTGAATGTTAGTACAAATTCACTTTTTAAACTTGTTAACTATCTTACGCGTTAAATCTCTTCACTGAATGTTGTTAACATTTACATGATGTAATGTATCGATGTAGCATTATTAAATGCTTACGTATCATACACATTTCTTTACGCATTAAAGTATTATAAAATCCCTAAATATTAGAAAGATGATACTTACATTAACGATAAGATATAATTCAGTAATAAATCATTTTATCAATGTCCTAAGCGTTATAATTATGGATCTCATTCTCGATAAAGGGAAACCGGTAAAAAAAACCGGGCAGGAGTGTACATGTTCGTCATTGATGTAAACCATACATTACGGAATGTAATATGTTTATTTAATGTTGACTCTGGTACAAAACCATGCTTCGCGCATTAGTTGATAATTACGCTCTTTTTTTTATGCGATCATTGGGTTAAGCCTTTTTTTTATAAAGAACGCTCCGTTTCATTCGCGTACAAGTGTGTTATGTGTGTGCCTCTGTCTATTAACGTCTATTTTTGTCCCCTTTTTTTTTAAATAACGATATGCAAAAAATATCTAGTAAAAATATCTGTAAAGAAAAAAAAGAAAACGTCTATCACAGGTTGTTCGATGAAAATGCGCGAGTAACGCAAGAAATTTTGTATAATTAGGTTGTTGAACAAAACGAGTATTGATCATTGAATTCCCATACGAGGTAAAACTATACGATTGTACGTCGCGTGTGGGACGATGTGACACACAGTATGTTTTAGACATTTGCATATCGGAACGTACATAATAAATCGTAGGTACTGACGAATGAATTCTGTTAACGAATTTTTATCTACTGTTAGGCCTCGTACTTTATAAAAAAAAACAAAAGAAAAAAAAACAAAGAAACAAGGAGAAATATATTATTCGATCGTATGTACTTAACAGAATTCATTTAGAGAGTTAGCGATAAAGAGATCCCTTGTACCATCCGCGATTCGTGCGTTATGTCTCTCGTTTAAAACAGACTGTAGGTCAAAGAATCGACGAGACATTATGTGTACTATATATTTTTGTACAGAAACAGAAAGGGCTCGATTATCCATTCGATCATTGCTCCTATCTACGCGGGAGCGCATGATGAATTTCTAACGATAGTGTGTCTCCGTGTTTCAGTTCTTTTTTACCATGATTAAACATTGGCTGTATATATTTTATAAGGTACTTAGAATCATTTTTTAATTCTAACTGAAAAAGAAACAGAAAAGAAGAGAGAAACTGATAATAAATTCGTGTACTTCGTAAAACAGTACACTATCATTAAAAATACATTGTGAGTGATGTGGGAAAAGAGATTGGAAGCGTACTTGATCGTCTTAGAGTTAATTGCAAAATGGATATATTCAAACGCTATACTTTACTAGAAAAATACTATGTGGAATACTGATCATTCGTCGAACTAAACATGAAGGCAAGTGCCTACGCGTTTCCAGGAAGTTGTACTAACTGTCATGGTAATAATCGGTTTCATTTTTAATCGATCACATTGATAACGAGCACAAAATTATTCGATTCTACTTTTTTTTTTGTTTTGCGATTATGAAATTTCTTCAACGTGCGCTTATACGCCGTTAAAATTTGTATCAATCGCATCAGATGTTACAATTATGTTTTTTATTCGCTTGAAGAAAATTTACGGATGGAGGTATTACGCTTTGACCAAATAATTCTCGCAAATTCATTTCTAATTAGATCTCATCGGATTTTAGTTTTTATTTTACTGCGTTATTATCCTGCAAGTTCTGTCGATTAACAATCTACATTTTCGTTTTTCGCGATTCTGAGATATTAGATATAAATACTTATATTTAATCATTGAGTCGTCACTTTTATTTGAAACGATGTAATGAAAAAAAGCGTTACTTAATTTTCAGTTTCGATTGTTTCTTATTTTTCGGTTCTCTGTAATATGTACAGAAGTACGAGTATAGAGTCTCATTGACAAATCTGCTTTAGTTATTCACCTCGCAAAGATAGGAATCTTCTAATTATTTCACCAAAAATTTAGTTGATAAAGAAGCATTGTCGTCATGTCTATATGCGGATCTTTTCTAACATCCTCGAAATTCCGATCAAAGCATTAGCCCTTTTTATCGCCACTCGTTTATTGTTGTGTGAAACGTGGATACATCGTTTATTTCCTTTATACACGACCATTTTAGACAGGAATATTTATGAAACAATGAATGTAACTTAGGGCTAAGTAGCATTAAAGTAGACTTTATTTGTAACGTTATATCACTTTGATTTTCCGATAAAATATATAAAATGTATATGTGTACATGTACATTCAATACTATAAATTGTTCTTCTTCGTCGAGCTAGCTTAGGGCGGGTGAAAACTAAACGTTTTTCAGGAAACGAAAATAGGAAAGATCGTCGCAGGCTCGTCCTACGTGACGTAACATTATTTAAAAGGGGTCGATGTCCGTGGAAGCGTATTCGTGTAACTGGTGGGAGAGATAGAATGTCAATAAAGAGTGGCGGAACATGAAAGCTGGGGGAGACGTGAATTTCTCGTTTATATGACACGCAACGGGGAAGCTGGGCATGTCGACTCCAAAGAAGATGATATATGCGTTTGCGTAGAGACAGAGCTTTCGGCGAAAGTAATATCCTAGGCATTTCAAAGAATTATACAGAATGAAAATTACTTCGAAAATCAAGCAGGAAAAGATTTCACTAAATTTCATTATTTTTCATCTACGTTTGC
>SHCU01000287.1:9393-20109 GCA_004307685.1 Ceratina australensis | reverse complement strand
CGTGATGTCAGACGAAAACCGCAACGAGACAGAAGCGCGTTACGTACATATATGGTAACGAACAATAACATTCCACGACACAATGAAAAATGATAATTGCATTATTTCGAAATGAAATGATGGCAGTTTCTGTGAATTCACAAGCCGACGTAAACAACCTCCCACACGTTTGCGATATCATCTGTCCTTCTACAATAAATTCGGTTACGATCGAATTAAGGATATGATATTCCTTGTACAATCATGCCAACGTGCGGTTAACGGGAAAGTGAACCGAGTTAAGAGATAGATACTTTCTCGACAACTCTTTTATTTGCCTTTTATTCTTGTGCCGTCTCGATTCGAGGTCAGCACGTCTTCGCCGATCTGTTTCATTTATACGGGTCAGAAAAGATTTCACGAGAATCCAGTTACTCGCCTCGAAGAGAAATTAGCGCCCCATTAAAAAAAAAAAAACAGGCGACCGTGACGAGTACGTTTCCCCTCGTAGCGATT
Source organism: Ceratina australensis (assembly GCA_004307685.1). Taxonomy (NCBI): domain Eukaryota; kingdom Metazoa; phylum Arthropoda; class Insecta; order Hymenoptera; family Apidae; genus Ceratina; species Ceratina australensis. The sequence goes on along the minus strand of SHCU01000287.1, from coordinate 19,614 downwards.
TGTTCTGCTCGTTTAAAAAATCCGTGTGTGCGTCTCTGGAATCGAGCACGGGAAGTTGCCGCGATTTCCCATCGACGTATGACTCGACCGGTTCCGTGGTGGGGAATCCGGTATCCGCGGATTTATATACAACAGGCACCCATCGCTTTGAATAGATTAGCGCCGAACGGTGAAATCGAACGGTCGGAGAACGTCCCGAGACGAAGTACTTAATATCCGTGCGATTCGAGAGTGCTTCTCAAATCACCATGGTAAGTAGAATTTTTCATCTGAAATCGAAGACGTATTTGCATTTATAATACGGTTCGTAGTAGATGCCGATAAGAAGAAGCTGCGTATTAACGATTCATCGAATTTACTCTTACAGATAAAGCAATTAGCAATTTTATTGTTCGCTATCGTCCTGGTGCAGTCGCAGAGGCCACCCTACGCAGGGAGCAGCAAACCTTATCCCGGAGTTCTTCCACAATACTTGGATGCACAGGCAGCAGCTGCGCCCGCTACATCTAACACCAGCCAGGCTACGATCGGAAATCGAATTGACGCGAACAGCAGCAGCTTCCGTCCATTAGGATCCGCGCCTTCCACTATGCCGACGATTCCTCAAGATCTTCCGGTCGACGCTCTGGGGGATATCGATTTGATAAACAGAATCAAGACCTGGCCGAGGGAGAAGCAACCTTTCTGGTTCATCAACTGGCAACAGATCCAAGAGCATCGCGGCGACACGAGTAACAGGGTTCAGCCGGTTCAGACCCAACCGAACACGAAGTCGACTTTCGCGGGTTAGAACGCAGCAGTGTTCGTGAAAACAGTTTCGATTTCAACTCGGCGACACCCACCGTCGTCGCTTCTCTGCTAGTCACGTTTTTTATTCGGCATGTACTAACCGAAAATACGAATGGACAAAGGTATCGTGGGACATTTTCTAAAAATCGTTGCGCATAGAAATTCTCGAGTTTCGAGTCGCGCGATACCTTTAGCCACTCGGTCGACGCGGGATTTATTGTCCGACGAATGGAAATGATTGAAGTACAAAATTATACGACTCCGAACGCGTGTCTCTTGCGAAAGAATAAAGCGTTATTAAATCCGAGCGCGCTCGAAAAATTTTAAATGTCCAATCCACCTGCTGAGCGAGTCACGGCGACCAATCGGGTATCCGTACGGGGTTCGACGGGACGGAAATCCTCGAGCGTGGATCGTGCCGGCTGCGCACGAGTAGTCGACGGCAGTGACGTCACGCCTCCCCGTCCAATACGAGCTCAGGGGTTACAATCAGTAATAGCTGTACGTGCGTGCGGTACGTTGTCGCGTGGTGCTCGTGTCCGGGCGTACGAGAGAAGTGGTGGTTCTATACGTAATCTCGTTCCTGTGAAAGATGTTGCCCGACCGGGAACTATCGGCCGAGATATCAGTACGTTAGTCTCGTTCGAAACTCAAAACACCTCAAATGCATCCGAGGTATCGCTGGTCGAGGCTGTTCGTAAAAAAAGAGTCAGACCGAACCGCCGTAACTGACAGTCCACGCGGCCCGGCCCGAAAACACTTTCGCCTCGCTATATACACGAGGACGAGGAATCGCATCGTGTTTCATTCACAACGCGAGCGCCACTGGCAATGTCGGGAAGTGACAGCCCAACATTCTTTCACGGCCAGCCCTGGTCTAACTGGATCGAGAGAATCGGACGAGACAAACCGTTGAGTAAGTGCGATGAAATCGGATCGAAACGTTTGCTAGCCGTTGTCGCGATCCCGTAACGGCAACGGCGAGCGTCTTACACCATGTAACCTAACCTCAACGCGCCGATGCTCCTTTGTCCGTCGACGCGCAACGGGGCATCGTTGGGGGCCCGTATCGGCACGCATTTATTTCGAATACCTTGCCCCGTCGACGATCGTGCCACGTGCGATCGCGACCCGCGTGAAACGCGGGCCGCGTTTGTTTCACCTGTCGTTTCTCACTGGCAAATTATGTAATTGCTAAGGCCGAGTTAAATGCAGACCGTCGAGCACGTTAGCTTCTTCAGCGTACGATACATCGGCATGGAATTTTTATAGAACGCGCGGGGAACAAAAGAGCCAGTCGCGACGTTCCGATAGCTCCCCTTTAGGCAACGTGTATTATTGTATTTTTATATTTGAATCCTGTTTCTCCTTTAAGCAGTTTTTGTTCAAGGAATTGTGCATGTATAAAGATGTAAACAATAAAAGTTGTTTACCCAGAAGTTCGTGTTTGCTATTTCACGTCTCTGCTGGTATTCACGAGTGAAATTAATATCATCTTAAAGTTAATATTGTTTCATGATTCATTGTGTGCTTCGCTTAGAATCATAATTTTTATTTTAATAAATTTCATCATTGTTATACTTTGATATAAGCTCAATCGTGATATAGTTTAGCTTAACTTTTAAGAGTTCATTTTTAAATTATAATACTAAACGTGTAATGTGCCTTAGAATCTTTTTTGTATGCTTCATAAAAGTGTTTGGTTTGTTTCAGGCGATGAGGAATCAGAAGCTCAGCTCTCCAGCTCGGTCACACGGCTTTCCTCAGAAGGTAAATAGCACCTTGTAGAACCCGCAAATATGAATATCACATAGCAAGTTCCTGATACATGATGTTTTTCCAGATATTGATTTATATGGATTTTGCCCCGAAAGAGATACTTTTTATACAGTGGTATGCGAAACCTGCCATGCAATAGTCAAACCACAAGCTCTCATTCAGCACATGGGTATGTCGATTAATCATGATTTTAATTTCAAATTTATGCACATGAAAAATATTGAGCCTGATTAATAGATAGATTCTTCGTTCATTTATGCAATTTAATTTTTATTTCGCATTGAAAAATTCACTGAAGTAAAGTCAACGCGTATTTTTACAAACATCGTTTACGATACATCGTTATATTAATTTTGTTCATATTTTGTTACAGAAAGTCGTCATCCCTCCGGTGCAGTCAACTTTCCAACACCTTCCACTCCGGTCGTGAGGCCTCCGTTAAAGACGTCTTACTGCAAAGTTTCGAAACTCAAGAAGACCCAATCGTCGCCGCAGATCTCTACCAGTGGAACAAGTAGCAAAATAAATCACGCGCATGTGAAGCGAAGCAGCGAGCAGCCGAATATCTCGACGAGTTTATCATCCACGTCCGTACCAGTATCTTCGCCACGATCACCTTTGGAGACCCTGCCGTCATCGGTGCAAACCTCGAACGCCGGCTCAGGATCAACGGCCGCTTCCAGCCCCGTGAAAAGCCCAGGGACCGGGCAGCCGCGTCGGAAGAGGCTCAAACCTGACCGATCTTTGCTCAAGGATCGGGAGTACGACCCGGATCGGCACTGTGGGGTCTGGAACGAGGAGACCGGCAAGCCGTGTACGAGGTCGCTCACGTGCAAGGCGCATACGCTCTCGCTGCGACGAACGGTCGTCGGGCGGAGCAAAAGCTTCGACAAGTTACTCGCGGAGCACCGGGCCTCGAAAGAGGTCCCGAGCAGGCCGACGAAAGTGACCGTGACCGGGACGGTGACGGTGTCGTCCGCGGCTTCGATCTTGAACCCCCTGACGCCTACAACGCCCGCCCTGGAAACCGAAGCACCCAGCTCACCACCTGTTCTATCGCTGCCAGACACGTATCCACTGCCAAAGGTAAAGAGTCATGGTTATCAGTAAATTATTTCTATTTCCTTTTCTATTATTCTGTTCCCCCTTCCTGACATGTTCTCGATAGGAGCCTACTGCTCATCCTTCGTGGTGTGAATCCTGTTGCTTTGTTCGGATACTGATTTTTATATGCACCACAAGAGTTTAGGTTTTTCGAGTAGTTCTTTTTTCACGATTTCATATTACTTTCTGTTACGAGTAGAATTCTAGCTAATAAACAGTTAGCTGGTCGTATATACATATAAATGAAAATTTATATGTGCATTTATCTGTGGCCTTGTATATCTTCATTTAAAGGAGGGCGTATAATTATCGGGTTTTATCTTGCTGCGTTGAAAGCAAGTTCGTTTTCTGTTAGTAGTTGCTGTGGATATTTCTATTGTATGCCACTAGTGCTCCTCACGTGTCGTACTTAGTTCTCTTTTGGAACTTCTTGGTTGCGTGCTGTTTAAGAATTTTTGACTATAGTAGAAATTTCATTTAGAAGATTTCTTCCTTCTTTTTGATATATGTATCGTAACTTTGTCTGTGTACAATTATCTCATGGGGATGTAAGTGTCTCGCGTGCGTTTCTATTGGACTCGGGAATACGATAAAATTGGATGTCCCTCGAAATAATTCATTTCTTCACCGTATGCAGGTTTATTAAAAAATGTCTAAATCTTTCCATGGACATTAATTTGGAATATTATTCCGTAGCGTCTTTAAGAAATGTACGAACTTTCCTGGGGCCGTGATCACCGATTCGTTGCATTGCTCGCTTATCAGTAGTCTCAGTAGAAATAGAGAACAGGTGGTCGTCGATCAAAATTCAGTCTTGCAATCGCGAAGGTGTCAGACACATCAGGTATCAGTCGATACCCAAAGATTGCTCGCTTTCGTAGATCTCTTAAGACGCACTAAGACGGAACGTAGCGAGGCTCGATAAAAAGAAAATGTTTAAAAAGAATCGCTGACGAATATGGATCGAGTCAGCTGCGACGAAGTAGTCCCGCAAGGCAGGGTGTCGGTTGATACCTGTTTTCTGTTTTTGTTATTGCAGGCTGTTGATTTGCTTTATCGGTGTCTGGCCCCGCATGGCTCCACTAAACCTGTAAGGCATGGTTTCTTTTGGGCACTTAAACGCCTCGTACGACGAGCCCTACGATTCTTATCGCGAGTCGTCCAACGCTTCTCTTTTTTAGACCAAACTCGAGGAAGACTTCGCCAACGAGGAGCTAAGGAGCCTGGAGTCGTCGCTGGTTAACTCAACCGGTACCCCGCAGACGAACTCCATGATGGCCCCGATATCCGTGGTCTTGCCATCGCTGTCACCGTTGCCGGCGAACAACGACGAGTCGTCGTCGTCGATCGCCACCTTGATACCGTGCACGGCGTCCCCGGCTGTACCGGTGCCAGCCACACTGCCAGCCGCGTGCGCGCAGCCGTCGCTGGTCACGACCGTCCTCGACTCCGAGACGCCGATCGACATCAACCCGGAAGCGGCGATGACCATCTACTCCCCGGTCTACAAGGACAAGACGAAGCTTCTGCAGCTACCGCGGTCGAATAACATCGCCCACTCGCCGATATCCTCGATGCCGAGCCTGATATTCGAACCGATCGAGCAGTTCGAGCAGCTGGAACAACTGGAGCAGCAGCACGTGACGCAGATAAACGGGAAGAGACTGAACCACGCGGCGAACCGCTCGAGCCCCGTCGCCCAACGGCAGTCGAAGAGGACCAAGCATCGGGAGTACCATCAGCAGGACCTGTCCACGGCTATACAGGTCGAGGCAACGACGACCTCGTCGCCTTACCCTCATTTCGGGGACATATCTTGGTCGAACTGTCATCCGGAGCCATTGGCGGTCAGCCGGTGGCTTCGTATCTCGTCCAGCCGTAAGCAGTACAACTTTAATATTCACTGACATAAAACCCCACCCACTCCAGGCTGAGGACCGCGCGCCATAGGCGTTTGTCTACCTCCTATTTTTTTCGAGATCCTTTTTTTCACGATCGCCCTCGTCGCCGATGTGGTGTTGATCTGAAGCCTGTCGAGAAGGGGTTTTCACGCGAACTCGATGCGACAAGCACGCGCGCACCGGAAATTATTTGGATACTGTAACTGATTACGTGGCGATCGGAACGACGATGATGACGACGACGACGATGATCGTTGCATGCTTCTTTTGTCTAACGAAACGAGAACCTCGGAGCAGGGACTACGGTAACGAGCCTTTGTTTCGCTTTGTTTCGTCTACCGTGCGACGATCGTTTCGTTCGAAACAACCACCGATTCAAGGTTCATGGGCTAATCGCATTATGGCATCGCCCAGGTACGAGGATTAAACGGGTTTTCGCCGAAACAAATAGAGGAAAGAAGACACAACTTCGTTTCCGTTTTACAACGTATTTTTACCGTTAAGTCGATGTAAAGCGGCGAACATTCCTCGAGGATTAATATATTGCCCCGAAGGAAACGGCGTTGCGAAGAACGCGCGTGGATCATCGAGTGATGCGACAATAGCAACGTATAGCCTTCTTTTCACGTATTACATTAGTAGCGGGTAAGTTCTAATTCAGCATCGACTGAAGCATCTATTATTTCTTTTTCTATAAACTAAATTTTTTACGGAAGAAACCTCGATTTCGACGCGGATCGACAACGGGTTCAAATTCATTGCGTGTTATCGCGACGCTTTGTTCGTTTAAAACTAAAGTGTAATGCATGTGTAGAGAAAAGGTGGAACTAAAAAAAGAAAAAAAAAAAATATCGAGACAGTTTAGAGTTCACAAGTTACATGTAGGGATTCGAAGTTTTCCGCGATGAGGGAAGCGACGACAGTGATAAACGGAATGAAACGAACATCGAATTTTAGCCGATTAATCTCGTGAATGCTTGCGTGCGTGCGGATGAGTGAAAGATCTCGTGACCAGTCGGACGTAAAGATATCCTCGTTGTACAGAACGAATCGAAGGATAGAAGTGATAAGTAGTGATTTTTATTTTCACGTTTCAATTAATTTTTAGGATGCTGTTAAGTGACGCGTGCGTGAGACATCAGACGAGATAACATTTTTTTGTTTCGTAGAGTAACCGAAAAATCGTTGAGAGCTCGACCATTTGTACATATGTACATCTAGTGAGAATATAAAAATGTAGTTTGGTCGCTCATCGAGTAAACAGTCTTCGCGCGCAGGACCCCCGATTTATTTTCCAGTTAAATTCGGAGGGTCTCGCCTTGTATATACACACGCGTATATATCATAGTAGACATATACATATATTTTTTTTATCCATCACGATCTCTTCGATGTTTTTACGTATATACATACATGTGCATGTGTTATCCGCGACCTCAGCCGCTACCGTTTACGTTTATCAACTCTCATTCATCTCACTTAGAGCCGACGCCTTGTTTCGCGAGTGAAATTTCAATTTCGAGAGTCGAGTTTAGCGAGCCGCACGTATTATCCCCATTTATAGTAGATATCTACTCACTACCCATCTGTTCGAGACGATTTATTTTTGTAATCATGTCGTTTCTAATTTCCGCGTCGATCTCTTGGCGCAACAAGTGGCACGCAGTATATACGTATATTTACAGATTTTCTTATCATAGATTGTGATATTTAACTGATGATTAGTCAAGTTTATTGTACGTAATATGTGTATAGTGAGAGACGTTGAGTGACAGGCGCTCGAGGTAGGAAGAAAACGAAGAGGAAAAAGTTGATTATCGAGACGGGGAAATAGAACAACGGTAGAATTAAAATTGTTTGCGCTTAGCTCGGCTGCAATTATCGCCGCTGTAGGGAAAATTTTGCTCTGTGTATCGTGTTTGTAGCGTTTTTAGAGAACCATTTTTTTATTTCGGCGTTTTCCCGTCGCACGCGGCGACCTCGATAATTATTTTCCGGGCGTAACGGGAGGAAACGAGAGCAAATAGATAGATAACAAAAAAAAAGTAAAATTAAAGTCGTGAGAAACGACGTGACTTTATTTAAAGCCGACGAAGGGACTTTAATTTCTCGTTACCGCGCAGTATAAATAATAACGCTGTATTATTTGAAGACGGAAGCTCGTCGCGTCGGTCTGTTCCTCACCGTCGAAATCTCGCTGGACACGGCGATCGATCGGGCGCGTCGCGCGTTTCGCTTAAGCGTTCGTTCAAAATCACAGTAGCGAGGAATCTCTCGTAAAGATAAGCGCATCGATCGGACGTCGTAACGAAACGAAGAAGAGGTAATAGTAGCAATAAATTGTTCGATACGAGTAAAAAGTAATCCGATTCGGTGACGAACAGCCCGTCGCGGTTTCACCGCGTCTCCAATCGTCTGTTTAACCGATCTTCTCGGCTACCTGAAACCGTGATAACTTGTACATAAAATCGCGTAAGCAATTACCCACAGTACCTATAGTATGAGATCTATATAGGTATATATTATATATGAGTCGATATATACATATATACATATATGAGTCTATGTATACATATATATTATGAGAATCTATTGAGACGTTGAGAGGGGAGAGATATAGTGAAGGCGTTTAGCCGAATGCTGTTTAAACCCGCTGCGCTCGTTTCACGAGTGTCTACCTTAACTAAACGCCGAGAGTGAAACTTACGATAGCCCGTATGATTTAAACAGACATATGTATTATTTACGTATAGCGTGTGAATATTTCCTGTACATAACAAGTGCCCCGTGCATGCTTGCGCCGCACGAAATGCTGCATGCATGCGCGAAAACGTGTACGATCTTTTTTAGACTACCACATTACTACTACTATTACTAGTACTGCAACTACTACTACTACTACTACTATACTACTACTACTACTACTACTACCACAACAACTACTACTACTACTACTATTACCACCTACGTACCACACGTTAGTGTTCATCGATCGATGTTATATCGCGAGAGCTCCGAAGTAACGACGCTCGGGTGTCCGTGGCTAATAATAATTACCGAATCGAGCCACAAACAATAATTACACGCTATCAGTAAAACGCCGAACGAAATAGAGAAAATAAACGGAAGGAAGAAGAAACACGCTATTCCTCCAATAGTTGATTAATAGACGAACGACTGAAATAATCTCGTGAGATGAGACATTTTTTAAACGGAATTTAACACGCAGAGCAATAATACATAATCGAGGATTAAACGGATGCGCAGCAATAATACTAATCTCTGTAATCGCTGTAATGTTAAGATCACGTTGAAACGGGACGGTGTGAGAACACGGATAGTAGTTTTTTATCTCTTAAACTCGACGAGGAGAATATTCGTCTTTTTCTTCTTAATTATATTTGTATCATCTTTTTTTGCTCTGTGTATCACCTGTGACTTTTGTTAATTCCTCTTTATCATTTAACGTAATATGGAGAGAATACGATCGTCCGATTCTTTTTCGTTTCGATTTTTTTCTTAGCTAGATCCCGTCCGAATAAAACGGAACTGTAGTATTTTCGTTCCGCTTGATAAATTAACGAAACCCGCGTGAAACTGCTGTGCAGCAGACGCTTCGTGGCTCGCATAAGACTGAGTACGCCTGAGACGAGGAAGGAAACGAATTGTACGTCTGCGGCGTGTCCAAAGTCGACCAACTCGCCGTTCGTAAGATTGTTTCGTTCGCAATTAAGGATTTCTGAGATCACGTTTTCGAAAGAGAGAGAGAGTGAGAGAGTATGAAAAGGGCGGATCGATTCTAGCCGCCTACGCTTCCGGTCCAGAATCGGCAAAAGTATGATCTCGTGTTTTTTTCCCCCCTCGTTGTTTCGCGTACAGAACGGCGACGCTGTAATTTCACACGGGAAAGAAAAAGTAAGGGTGAGAACTAGTAATACTGCTCTGACTTGATTCATGACGCAAGAAGATACGACGAGATACTTTTTGTGGCATTTAATTTAAATATACGTTTTATATTTATTTGTAAGTTGATTTTGTTCATTCACTCCGTCTCTCACCTTCCAATCATCTTCGCGTTCGTCTTTTCCACGTATGTAACTCGTAGCTTTAACCAAAAGTTCGCGTGTGCTTCTACCCATATCATTTAGGTAATTATTAATTTGTGGATCAATTGAACAATGCGTAAATTTATTCTTCAAATATTTACCGGCGTCTGTCATTGTTATAAACTGTGTTACGTATCGAGTGTATCCGAAACGACGCGTTTCGAGCTTGGATGCGCGCAGTCCTGTTGCTGAAAATCGATGAATTGAAGCCAGCTGATCGAATCGGTTTCTCCAGCCGGTAGGGTTTCGCTGGCAACGGATCCGACGGGTTATTTTCAAAGCAATTACCCTTTCGGGTGAAGAAAGGATCCGTTCGAATATAAAATTAGAAAGTATACTTAGAATAGTGCGGCGGTCGCCTTTTGAAATCTGACAGTACACACGTTCCTTGGGCGCTTCCTCCTCGCGCGGACGACATAGGCATGGGAGAGAGAAGAAAAGATGCGTTACATTTAACGATTTCACGGATAACTGTTAAGCGCAGAACTCGTCATTTACCATTTCCGTGCAGCGACTGACTTTGTACAATACGTGTAAGAAAT